>CP144698.1:6545000-6570000 GCA_036885675.1 Vigna mungo
TATAATCAACCATGCAATGCAATGAACATAAGTAAATGCAGGTTGGCACGTTCAATATCATGTCTAAATTGTCTTCTATAGTAATTATCATACCAATTTCATAACACCCCACGTCATTTTATCTCTATTTCCTCTTTCAACTTTTTAACGCTAACAATTCTTTAAATTCAAAGGGAAACTTCTAAAATTCCACACTAGGTTAACTTTATCACTTTGGTCTGCTTTCACCAAAATCCAGCTCACGTATATAAATACTCCAATTTTCTACAAATTTATATTTTAATTATTTTTTGTTATTAGTTCCAAATACATGTTTAATAAGACTCCAGTTTAAATACATTTTTTTTCTTAATTAATTAGTGGGATAAAATATTTATAATTCAGCACCCTTTTCTTTTCTCCATTTTCTCATCTATTACTACCCTTTGCAATCGTGACTTCTTCTATCATCATTGCTCTTATCTATCATCCCCACAAACAAACACAAAACCACACCTATCTCTCCTTTTTCATCTTGAATTCAACTTTCTCACCTTCTTCTTATATATAAACCCCTTCAACCCCAATGCTTGCCCTTCACTTTCACATAATCTTATTTCAAAACCACGGCTGTCTCAACCTTCTTTCAGAGATAAAATAGGTATGTGCTCTTTCTCTTCAAAACAACCACCATATCTTTCCCTTCTTTTTGTCCTTAACCCTCCGTGCTCTTTCAAGACACACCGCCACCACTGTCATGTTGGGTCTATTAAGGAGAAGGTAATGGGTTAAAAGGGTATTTCATCTTTATATAGTGTTCTACTTTCTCATTTTTATCCAATGTGGGACTTGGACTCGGACTTACATTCCCAACAATCTCCCCCTCAAGGGTGAGTCCCTTCTGATGGGGGAAAGGGCTAAAACAAATATAACAACTTGGCAAAGAGTTATAACGCAGCGGAAATTCAATCCCCCTTCTTGCGAGAATCTGCGAGGAGCACCAAACAAATAGAACAAAAAAAGAATCCAAATCACAAAGAGACACCAACAACTTTTAACGTGGAAAACCCCTCAAGGGTAAAAACCACGAGTCGTCCAGATCAAAGAAAAATCCACTATGATCAATAATAGGGTACAAAAGAGTCTCTAATAATAATACCAAAAGGTATTTTCAATAAGCCAAATTAACTAAGTACAAATGCTTACAAATGAGAACAAAGAAGATGAAAAATCTCCAAAACAGGGCTGCTGGTGCAGGACCGATTTCTCCCAATCTAGACCTCCGATTGACGATCCGAACGGTCAGAATGAAGAACAATATGTCTGGAACCTACTGTCCAAACATCAGCTCGATCCAACGGTGAACGACTTCACAGCGACGAAAACACCAGTGCAGGTTTAGGGTTTTGCGGGAATGACTTTCTCTCTTTCTTTTTCTCTCACTTGGCTTTTGTCTCTATTCAAATGACTCTCTTGTGCTCTACTAATCTGACCCATCTCATTTTAACCTAATGAGACATAATGGACCACACTATTTGGGCTTATTCTCCACATAGGAAGGGAGCACAATAACCCAACACCTTCCACATTGGTACACTCCCCCTCCAGCGGAAACATTCTCATCCAACCACAACCATGAGTAGCCCTTCATACTGCCGTTCATACTGCCGTTCATCTTAACGGGACACACTTACCTGGAACCCTTTGTCAGGAAGACTTTCGATATAGGGATCATTATACTCGTTTGAGCCAGTCACCAAGACTAACCATCGGCTCTGATACCACTCACCTTCGCTTGAACTTCCATAAAAGGTAATCATTATTTCTTTCTCTTTTTCTTTCTTTCTCTCTTCAAGATTTGTCTCTGTATGGTTTGTTTTCGGAGATGGATAAGAACCACAAAAACAAAACAAAAGGAAGAACAAGAAAAAAAAATTTAAATTTACTTGTCTAGTTCTTTAATCCAAACTAATAACATTTTATTTCAATAATTTCCACCATAAATGTTTGCATTTCAATTTTATATAAATTATCTAATAAAATTTTGATTTTACTCTACATCTATGTTTTATCCTATATTTAATATCTTGAAAAATAAAATAAAACTCACATAATGTGAATTAAAAATTCAGCATTATATAAAGTCAACATACAACATAATAGGATTCTTACTTTTGTTTTCAAGTTTAATTTTATGAATAACATTTCACATTTATATCAATATTTGACATATACATCACTTCAAGTTTTACACATTAGTTCTAGTCTAGTAAAGATTAATAGTTAAACATTTTCTATAATTTGGTAATATATATATATATATATATATATATATATATTTATTTATTTATTTATTGTGATATTGTTTTTGATGATATATATACTGATACAGAAGGAGAGTACAAGTGCAAGAAGCAAGAAAAAGGAAAAAGATGATTTTGAAGAGAGAAATGAAGATGAGAAACTTGAAGTTGTACATGGAGAACAAAAACATCATTGAGGAGAATGAGAAGTTGAGAAAGAAAGCATTGCTTCTTCACAAAGAGAATCAAACTCTCTTATTTCAGCTTCAAGAGAAGTTCTCCCAACAAAGTAACATCAAAACAAAATAATAGCTAATTAATACACTTTTAGATTTCACTAATCCTTCTTTATGAGGAATCTTATGTGTCTTTCTTTTTCATCATTTCCTTCTTTTTATCAGTTTAGTCAATTAATTTCTTGCAAGAGTTTATTTGCAAGGATTTTAGTTATATGAGCAATGCGAATTCCTCTAAGTTTTCCTATAATCTTATGTTCATATAATCATGTATTTTCTTTTGCATATATATCTTGGCTAAAAATTAATGGAAAAAATGTTTTGTATGATCAATCTCACATTTTCAAAGTTATACATTTTTTTTACCACACTTCTTTTATAGCAATATAAAACATTTTGTTCAAACTTAAATAGTTGCTCATATTTAATATTATTATTTCGTCGGCTAGCTTTTCAATTGCATATGTTCTATATAATAATACTTAATATTTTGGTAACACGTCTCTATTATATTTTTCCCTTAATTTTTCTCCAATTTTTATTTTTTACTGTATATAACAGCAAGTTGGAGAAAAGGAAGTCAAAATTTTCAGCATCAACCACATGAGCATGTATTTCAACGTTTTAGAAAACTGGAAGATTAGGTCAAAATCATATTATAGTTTAATTTATAATAAAACACCTCAACTCTTATATTTATCAATGATAAATTTTTTCAATTAAATATTTTTTTATATCTTACTCTTAATCCGTGGGATGATGAATATATCAATTAATCTTTTTTTAAAGTAGTTAATATAAAAACGTTTAAGTAATTTTAGTATTACAACACCGCTTTCAAGAACAGATCGAAACTGCGAGAAATAATGCAATGAAATTTAAAAGTGATGTCTATATTTGAAAATAATATAATCTCTTAATAATTTATAGTGGTGTATGCCTTTTTTTCTGTACTTAGTATAATATCTTTACTTTTAAAAATAAATCAATAGTTTCATCATTATAATACTCATGAAAATTTAAAACTTTTTGTAATATTAATATAATATTATTTTCAACACATTATCACTATCCGAAGCTTTAATTCTTTTATATTAAAAAAAATTTGGATGCAATTTCATATTTTGAAATTTGTTTAAAATCATTTTCAATATATATACTTACATAGAGAGGAATATACACATATAGTCAACACAAAAAGAATCTTCAATCAAATGTGTTTCCATTAACATCTTCATCAAAATCTCTTTTTCATATATATATATATATATATATATATATATATATATATATATATATATATATATATATATATATATATATATATATATATATATATATATATATATATATATATATATATATATCCTCCATTTATTCATAAAAAAGTTATATAAAATGATGTTATATAATTAATAGTTAGTTAATTAAATAAATAAATAGTAACTTTACACTTATGATTGATACTAATACCTAATTATACACATTATAATTGTGTTTCATTAAAAAAAAGAAAAACTTCACCACAACTAATAAAATTTCAGTGGTAGTGGTGTATATATATATTTTGTTTTCTGAGGTTGACAACGAGGAATGGTCATAAAAAAAAGAATAAAAATTGAGTATTTTAGTTCACTCATTCGTTCATCATATTTTTTTGTCTTGCATTACATGGGTCGATGGCAGATGGAATAGGTTGATCCAACATAATCTACAAAAAATTTATCATATTTTAATTTTTAGATAAATTATTTTAGTTTTTTATTATTTCAATCTTGAATTCCTATGTAATTTCTATTCGCTATAAGCTTTTTAACTTAGAGAATAATTTAATTTTAGATTTTTTTTCATTAAAATTTTGACTTTGACATATTTATTCTATGAAATCTTAATTTTTTGTTTATTTTAATTTTATTATTATTGATAAACTTACGGGATGTAATAAATATGTAAAGCATTATAATAATAATTTTTTATAATATTTGTATAATTTCTTTTTTATGATTTTGTTTATTAAAATCAACTTGCATATGGCCAATCACTAGAAAGAATGAGTCAACAAAATTAATCTATAATTTTTATATGAAACGGGTTAGCTAGATGTGCTTTTTGGAAAGTAAAGTCAAATACAAGGATCAACGTAACACCCTGATGTCGTGAGTTATTAAAAGTATGTAAAATTCAAAATTTATCATGTGCAGAAACGTATTTAAAGAAAATTTTATCTAATTACGTTATTTTTAGTAATAAAATAATGAAAAAATACTTTAATTATATTATTTTAATTTGTCAAACAAATTAATTTTAAATGAATTCCAAGATTATTGATCATCGTCTCGTGTCAAATGCATCTCTAAAATATATGTGACATTATATGTTCACGTATAATATATTGTATGATTATCGTCAATATTTTTATTCACAAATATACAAATACAAATATGTATAAAGTAAACTACTGCTAAAACAATCATAACAACAATATTCATATATATATATATATATATATATATATATATATATATATATATATATATATATATATATATATATATTCAACACAAAGAATCTTCAATCAAATGTGTTTCCATTAACATCTTCATCAAAATCACTTCTTCATATATATCCTACATTTATTCATAAAATTTAAGTTATATAAAAAAATGAAATTATGTAATTTGTAAAACTCCATCAAATGGTATTTTAGAAATTGTAGTAATTTAAAAATAGTAAGACTAAGTTATTTTAATATTAAATGATATATTTATAAATATATAGTTTTGTAGCAAACGAGTTTTATTATTTTAAAACTTATCATTAGAAATTATTTTTCTAGAATTTTTTTACCTTATTTCTAAGAGTTCTGACTCCTGATTTATCTTTTTAGTGATCAGGAGGTGTCTAGACGATCTACAGTTCTAAGGACTCTGTCCGTTTCTAATTTCGTGTTTCGTAGGTTCGTCTAAAAATTCCTTACATTTCAAGCAATTGGTGAAACGTTCTTTGAGTCAGACTATTTATTGTGAGGTAAGGGAAACTAGACCATGTTTAGTTGTGTTGGTATTATAAATTAAGTATTTCTATGAGTTATAGATGATTTTGGGAAATATGTATGATTAGGTGTATAATATGTATGTTAATTTGTGATCTTAATAGTATGATGTGTGTATGATTGGAATTGGGTGAAATTGATATTCTATGTTGTCTTGGTTGTGTGTGATAATGTTGGTTTGATATCTAAAAACTGAACTCAAGTGGTTGGAGTGTGAGTTGGTCAAATTAGAAATGGGATTTTGAGTAGTGAGATTTTGAAGTAGGGGGTTTATTCTGTTTTGGAGAGTTTGAAACAAGTTATGAGACTAATTAGGACTTAGATAGAGGTTCAAACTAGTGAAAATATATCATGAAGGTGAGAATTGCATCTTAGGTTGATTTTTAGTTCATTTTGGGAGTTTTGAGTGTTGGAAATTGAAAGCAGGAAGGCTGGGATGAAAATGAGATGTTGAAGTTGTTTAGCATATTATGACTATTCCATGATTTTAGTTTGTAGAGTTTTGAGTGTTCCAAGAGATATAATTGAGTTTGTAGAGTTTTGAGTGTTCCAAGAGATACAATTGAGTTTGTACACTTTTGAGTTGTTGAGTTAGTTTGGTACATCTAATTCCTATCCAAATGAGTAATGTAATACTTTACTTTCATCTATAAACATGTTTTCATATCAATATTAGTGTTACAGATTCTAAATTAATCATTTGGATATGTCTAAGATACACTAAAACTAGAAAAATCAAGTTACTGTTAAAAATTGATAAGAATAATTGATTATCTCACTGAAAGAGTCATATTTTCTACAAGCTCTCGACAATAATCGATTATCACATATGATAATCAATTATTGTTGTCTGAAAATCACCACTGCACATGTTTGAAGAGTTTTCAGGGTTTTGGATGTCTGTTTTGAATGTTCTTTAGGTCATTTTGGAGGGTTTAGACCCTTTCGAAGCTGTTGGTGAGGGTTTCAAAGTTGTTTTCCTTGCCTAGGGTGAGTATCAAGTTGCCATAAAGAAAAATTGTGTTATTATGTGATTCATAATGATTTGTAATGGTGTTTCTGGATGTTTAATGTATGATCAGTATCATGCATTAGTATGCAATGTAAAAGTGAAAAGATGTATGTACATGGGTTCAAAGTGTTTCAAAGTTGTGAAAGTGAGTTCCAAGGTGAAATTCTTGGTGTAGTTTAAAGTATCTTTAGTTTGAATGCATGGAGCTCAGTCTTGGGGGGTTATCTTGACACTTTATTGGACATTCATTCTCACATAGAGAGGATTGACACATATGGTGAGAGTAATAAGATGTCTTAGTCTTGGGTGCTTCTAGTATGATCCAAGGCGTGGAACAGACTTACCTTGTGAGTTTGGTAGGGCGAAACCCATTGACAATAACTTTGTGAAGTAGTAGAAACTAATACAAGTGCACAACCTGCCATAGTTTGATATTCATTCTATGTTCAGATAGTTCATTCATAATAAGTGTCATGCATAAAGTGTTTGATGATTGTGTAGTGTTATGTTTGTTGTATGTAACATGTTTAAATGAGTTTTATATATATATATATATATATATATATATATATATATATATATATATCATTCTCTAATTGTAAACTAATTTACCCTTACTTTTGTCCTTGTTTATTTGTTTGTGTTTCTCTTTTGCATTGATCACCTTAATGGTATGAGCTTAAGTAGTGTTTTCCGTAGAGCAGGTGCTAGTTGATAGCGGAACTGAAGCTTAAAGTATAACGTTCTGACCTTTCCTTTCTGTTTTAAAAATTTTCTTCTGTTTCAATGTAGTATGTATTTTTATAATATGTATGGGTGTACATATAAAGTTTTCTATTATATATTATTTATGAATAATTGTAATAGAAAATTTATATGTTTTCTTCGATCTGTTGTGTAATATAAAAATGTGATATATATTTTAGTAGTTATACACTATAAAAAAAATTGGAATGTTACATAATTAATAGTTAATTAATTAAATAAATAAACAAACAAAAACATTATACTTGAATGATTGATACTATAATACCTAATTATATACATATTATAATTATGTTTCATCAAAAGAAAACCTTCACCACAACTATTAAAATTTCGGTGGTGTATATAGTTTTTTTGCTATGAGGTTGACAACGTGGAATGGTCATAAAAAGAAAATAAGAAGAATTGTGTATTTTAGCTCACTAATTCGTTCATCAGATTCTTCTGTCTTGTATAATTAGTTGTTTGTATGGGTCGATGACAGATGGAATAGATTGGTTCAATATAACCACCTGCAAAATTTTTTTATCATATTTTATTTTTTAAATTAGATAAAACTCTTTTTTTATTATTTTAATCTTTAATTCCTATGTCAGTTCTAATTGCATTTTTATCATTGATTATTTACTATAAGCTTTTTAACAGAATAATTTAATTTTAGGTTTTTTTTTTCATTAAAAGTTTAACTTTGACATATTTATTTTATTTATTTTGAGAATATCTTAATTTTATGTTTACTTAATTTATTTTAATTTTACTATTATTGATAAACTTACGGAATGCAATAAATATGTAAAACATTATAATAATAATAATTTTTTTTAAAGATTTTGTTTATCCAAGAAAACTTGCATATGGCCAATCATTAGAAAGAATGAGTCAACAAAATTATTCTACAATTTTTATGTTTAACGGGTTTGGTCGATGTGCTTTTTGCAAAGTAAAGTCAAATACAAGGATCAACTCATATTACAATTTCTAATATGTTTTTAAAAAGAATGGAAAAAAAATACTATCCGGATATGCAATAAGTTTTAGGGAATAATTAGCTAAATATAGTTATATAAATTGTAAGTACATATAGTCACAATTTGGACTTTAATTAAGATACATTGAGAATAATTGACTAATTCTGAAAAGCATGTTTTCAACACCATGGAATATCTTTTTCTCACCATATTAATTGTGCATCGAATTTCTTACCCTATTAAATGATTTAGTTTACTATTTATTATATAATTTCTTATCCTATTTAATGTTAACACGATAAATTTCATTGGTACACTCAAACAATAAAGTAACATTATGGTCATAATGTAAGTATAATTTCAGATTTTGTAGTTTATCTCTATATTATAAATTGTACAATCTAGTTACACGCCAAATTATATAATTTGAAATGTATATTTACATTATAAATTATATAATTCGTAATAATCCTTGCACTTTGAATTTTATTTTTACTTTTGAGATTTTAAAAAGTATGGGTATAGGAAGAAATACCCATTACGTAGACAAACTTATAAAAGCTAAAGTTAAGGTAATTGCTTCCTACACCCCATTAATTGCTTTTCACATCCATCAATATCATAAAAATACTTAAATACCCTTCACTATTGCATCACATCCCACTTCAACTATCTTTGTCGGTACCACCGCCACCGGAGTGCTAACGAAGAAGAAGAGAAAATGCTAAAAGAATCTATTTCGAAAAGCTTTTCTAAAAAATATTTCATGTTTCCGAAATCTCTTCCCAAAACTCATTTCATACAGGGATGCTTCAGAAAATTCATTTGAAAAGTATTATATGCATTTAGGAAAGTGTATTCCGAAAATCTATTAGGAAAAATGTATTTCACTTGTTTCGAAAATTTTATTTAGAAAATCTAAATTTCATTTCAGAAATTTTGTTTTGAAAATGTTATTCCAGAAATCCCACTCCGGAAAACTTGTTTCAAAATTCACAATCCGGAAGAGGATAAAATGGTCATTTCGAAAGATGTTGCAGTGCACTAAACATTAATGGGGCGCAGGAAGTAATCTCTTAGAGTTAAATGTTCAGTTCACCTTGGTCTTTTTTACTGTAGAGTTATGGGCTGCCATGATGTGTCTTGCATTATCATGGGTATTGATCCTTCCACCTCCCCAATTCCACCCTCCATCTTCCCATTTTTTTTTATTTTTTCTTAATTACAAAACTAACTTTTTTTAATTTTTTTTTTACTTTTTTAACCCTCTTAATTAATTAATCCTAATATTTATTTTACTCTTTTACTTTCACATACTTTCGAAGTTTCGAACCCTTCCTTTCGCATTCTCACACCCCCACGCAAACCTTTCATTTTCTAAAAGTTTAAAACTTTTCCAGTCATCTCTTGCGGCGGTCCAGCGATTGTGTACAACGGTCCGGTGATTGTGTGCGGCGGAGCAGTGGTGTCGGTGCGGCGTAAGGTGAAACGAATTTGATTATCCGTCAACGGATGTCAACATCCGTTTAAGGTGAAACAGATGTTGACATCCGTTGACGGATAATCAAATCCGTTTAAGGGTTTAAGCTATTTTTAACAGTAAATTACATACCTCCGGCGCTCACGTATCTCTTCCCGCCACGACACATTCAAACACCACGCTACAGACACGATCACGGGAAAGAGAAGAAGAATTATGCCAACGATTCTCACAGAAAATTTTCACAGTGAAAAAAATTGTGACAGTGAAAGAAAAGAGAACACAAAGAATTCGAAAAACCAAATGAAACAGAAAAACCAGAGAGTAGAACGTGAAAAGAAAAAAGTTAAGTTTCTTTGTAGGATATTAGAATTAAAATTAATTTATAAATTAGATTTTACTAAAGGGTATAATAGGAATATAAATAATAATTAAAAATATAAATAAAAAAGGAAGGATAAAAATATGATGGGGAGGTGGAGGTCCAAACAGGTGGAGGTGCAGGGATGAACACCCCATTATCATTAATAAGAATAAATTGAAAACTGGATTTGAAAAAAAAAGGAGTAAGAATAAATGAACTAATATACATACTAATTTCATCTTATAAAAGTATTAATTTCATTATTTGATTTTATTTGCTTTCCAGATGCTTAGAGAGAACTCTATCCGAACAACATAAACAAAGCTACATACTAACTTGTATTGTTTTACCACTAACTGATAATATAAATAGACACTTATATACCTATAATTTCGATTAGTTTTTCAGTTTTCCATTATATAAAATGAAATTAAAATTATAATTTAATTTATGTTTCGATATTTTATTAATAATGATAGTTGCAAAAGATTAAGTTAGAAAAATTGTTTTTGTTTTATTCTTAATTGTTATTAACTTACTTTTAGTAATGATAGTATAGAATGATTAAATTAAATTTTGCTCTCCTAAGTTCTGAATTTGATGTTGGTCTTTTAGAATGAGGTAACAATCTCAGTGAAGAAATTGATAATTTTCAAAAATTTGAACTTTTGAACATGAGCAAACCTTCAAAAGAATAAGAAGGCCAAAAGTGTTAACTTACACCAAAACTTGAAGATGATAATCTACATCAATATCTTCTAACTATCATAAAGTCGTCATCATCATCAATATCATCATCAAGAACTTAGCATCTTTTTCTCCAACAAAATGTTGTCCACCCATTTGCTTCACCAAATTCATAAACTCTCTATCCTTTTATCCACGACCAAAGAAACATTAACTGTATTTCTTTTTCATTAATTTATGTTATCTTCTGAAAGTTTAAAAGAAGGTTTCAAAAAATATAACACTATATATTATATTGTGAATAGATAAACTCTCTAGACAACACTTATTTTAAAAAAATACTATAAATGAAAACATGACACAATAAATAACATTTTTTTTAAAAAAAGTGCAATTTATTATGATATCAATAAACATTTTTTTTAAAAAAGCTATCTATTATTAGTTTTTAATATTTTATTAATTAATAATTTAAAATGAACCAGATACACTAATCTTATTACAAAATATTGATTTTTGGGTTAAATATGCTTTCAGTTCCTTAACTTCAAGTGATTTTTATTTTAGTCCATCTTTCAAACTTTGGTACACTTTGATAATTGTCCTTAAGAAAACTATAATTTCGTCCTCCAAAATTAACGCCGTTAAATTTAATCTGATGTGGCTAACGGTGTGTCACATCACTTTTCCTTTTTTCTAAAACGTGGCGATTTGTTCAGGCCCTGAGACTTCTCTTTCTTATTCATCTCTATCATCCTCTTCAATGCCTTCAATGTTGTCAACAATGTCGGAAACAATGCCACCACCTTTCTACGAATCGCGATTCCAGAAAGGAGGAGGGAAAGGAAGTTTTCTCCTAATAACGTGACCTTGTGCCATGGTGGAAGAGGAAGAAACTCTTCCTGTGTTGCGTGATGAAGAAAGGGAGATCACAACCCCATTTGCGAAGAACCTGGTCTCCTAGCACATCAGGGTTGTCGGAAATCCAAGACTTAAGGAAGACCCCATTGGAGGCCAAGAAAGAAGGTCCTAAATCATAGCTACCAATCCAAAGCTCGGCATAAGGATCCTCCGCGTGAAATGAAGTGGTGAAATTGAGCGCGTAAATACCCTTCTTAATAAGGCCGTCTTGATGTTTTTCTTGGATGAACCTGACGAATGGGGATATTTTTACCACTCTAGTCTTAATGATGAAAGAAATGAAATAACAGAGGGTATACTTATGTTCCCAATCCACCGATTTCCCTGTTTAAATAACTTTTGGCAAATTGATTAAAGAATTGTGTCGCTAATCTTTACATTACAATTGTGAAGGCTTTCCTTTTCCATCTGGTCCACAGAAACCAAAATAAGAAAAGCTATCATTTTTTAACTTAATTTATTTTTAATTTAAAACTTACCAAAGTATGAGGATATTTTTCAAGAAGTTCAAGGTATGGCTATAATAACTGCCCTTTTCAGAGTTCATTAGTTACTTCTTTGTAGTATTTGGAAATTTCTTTCTAGAATCCCCCCTTCCACTTTCTTTTATGTTTCTTTTAAAGAAAGATGATTATTTTGTATAATGAAAACATCGTTTTTAAAGATTTTGGTTTGCTTTTAACTGTATACGTCTGAGCCTCTTTAGAATAATCTTATATTGAGTTATTGTCAATATGTTTTTTCCTCTTGCTGCTCTATGTTTTCTAAAGTATGTATACTCATTTTTGCAGAGAATGCTGATAAACCTC
This sequence comes from Vigna mungo, assembly GCA_036885675.1. NCBI lineage: Eukaryota > Viridiplantae > Streptophyta > Magnoliopsida > Fabales > Fabaceae > Vigna > Vigna mungo. The sequence goes on from CP144698.1 coordinate 6,557,577, forward strand.
ACAAATTCTACTTATCTAGGTACGTTTCAGAAGACAAGTGTAGTATTTGTTTGCAAAATCCTTCTACGCTTCCATTTCAACAATTTCTTGTCCATTCTGCTTCAAAACCATCTGATTTTGCAAAGTTGATATTTTAGTTATTTGTAGTAGGTACTGTTTTCTGTCTCTTATTATGTTTTAGTAGAAGTTCTTTGATGGACTTACATAGGTTGGTATTCTTCTTTAAAGCCAATTTTAATTTATTTGAAATGCAGAAAGGGTGCAATCTCTAGTTACATTCATCCATTATCAACAAGAAATTTTTGCAGATTTGGGATGGGGTGTCCTTGGAGAATGTTATATGTGAGATTAATTTAAATATTCTTTTAAGAGGTGTTTGGTATGGTTGTTCTAATTTCCTGAATGTATATATAAACATGCTTTTGAATAATATTTGGGTATATGATATGCGAAAATTTTTAATTCTCAAAAGTATGTCAAAAATGATGTTGGTGTGTGGTATTGTTATACCCAAATATAAAATAAATAGGTTTCTATGTGCTTAGAAAATTAAAATGAGGCTCCTTAGTTGTTTTCTTTAATATCCCTTTGTAATGGTCTAACAAATTCCTGTCTCAACAGGTTCAACTGACAAGGGAAATTCGGGTTTGGTGGAATCCTTTCGAGCTAGTGGTTACTCAAATGCCAAAATCAGAACTTAACTTACAATGAAATATCAAAGCCTCACGAAGTAAAGAGGGAGCAATTGGTTAGGACTAAAAGAGTGGAAGTTTAGGAATTTTCTCCCTATGATGAGTTGAAGGGGGAACTTGTTTATTTTCAATATAGGTTATTGCAGAATGTGGTTGCATAAAGGAGGCATATTGATGTATCTCATTCTTCCCAAATTCTCACCAATTATCTTTTTTAAAAATTTAATTTGAAGTTGGTAATATTGTTTGGAACCAAGAATTTGTTTTCGTTAAACATAGAGCGATAGTCATTCTTGATTTTGTAATTGCAGATAGTTTAATCTATAGTGTTGCAAAGAGTTTACCTTATGAGATTGATAAGGCACATCAACAAAGATGGGATGATGTTATTGTTAATCAATATCTACACGATCTTAGACAGGCAAAAAAGCAAGGCAGAAAAGAAAGAAAGCACAAGGGAGCATAGGCAATATTGACTGCTGCAACTGCTGCTGTAACATCATATTCTTGGTCATTCCGGAAAGATACATTAGATGAATCTATGCAACAGGAGGTCGTAGATACTTCTTCTTGAGTGGGTTTCTTTGTGTTTTTACCTTTTGTTACTTTCTTTCTTGCTTTCTCATATGCCTTTAAGAACAAGGAATTTCATACACCAACCTCAATCTGCTACAGACAATTTATGAACCTTCTTAAGCTTTCCAATTCTACAAAACACTTCTTTTCTAAAAATTTCAATTCACTCCCATTTTTGTAAGGGAAAAAGTGGATCTGAAGGTCAAAATCAAAGACTCAAAAACCCTAGTCCCGTTTTCTTTTCCCCAATTTCTTTATTGCTCCTTGCTCGTGGACCACCCAACCTTGGGAAAAATAGGGTTTCTTTGCAGTTGTGGTTTCGGTGGTGACGAACATCTAGAACCTTGACTCGCGAAGTGGCGTTGAGTGAAGAGCTAGTGATTATGGTTTTTCGGAGAAGGCGACGACGCTATGGAGGTGCAATCTGGGCAGGGCCTCTTCGTCATGCAACATAGGAAGAGTTTCTTCCTCTTCCACCATGGCACAAGGTGACGCTGCCTGAACAGATCGCCACATTTTAGAAAAGAAGAAAAGTGATGTGGCACACCGTTAGCCACATCAAATTAAATTTAACAGCGTTGGTTTTTGAGGACGAAAATTTAGAGTTTCCTTAAGGACAAGGATCAAAGCATACCAAAGTTTGAAAAAGGTACTAAAACTAAAATCACTTGATAGTTGAGGGACTAAAAGCATATTTAACTCTTGATTTTTTATGTCTTTATTGTTCTTGGATTAGCTCCAATTAACTGGAATTTCTTAATATGGAAAATGTAGTTTAAAATCCTACAATTCAATATGTTTGTCAACCTGACTATATTGAGTTCATCAACCTCCTATAATTAGCAAAGTCTGGATATGAGCTTACTATAATTAGTCTCCCAATATAGTCAATTTCTTATTCATTTTTTTTAACATTTTACCATCAATGTTTATGAACTTGTGTCAACTTTTATTAAGACATGTCTAGCCTCTGAACAATGCTAAATGGACTAACTTACTATTCATACTCTGAAAAATGTGAGAACTGATGGAGAAAACGGCCAAAAACAATAGCAATTTAACAAAAAGTAATAACGTAGCGGAAAAACAATCTCCCTTCTTGCGAGAATCTGTGAGGAGCACCAAACAAATAAAATAAAAACAGAATCTAAAGCATAAAGAGACACGAACAATTTTTAACGTGAAAAACACCTCAATGCAAGGGTAAAAACTACGAGTCGTCCAAACCAATGAAAAATTCACTATGATCAATAAGCCAATTTAACTAAGCATAAATGCTTACAAATAAGAACAAAGAAGATGAAATTTCTCCAAAGCATAGCTACTGATGCGGGGCTGTTTTCTTCCAAACTAGAGCTTTGATTGACAATCAGAACAGTCATAATGAAGAACCATACGTCTGGAACCCACTGTCCAAAAATCATCTTGATCCAAAGGTGAAAGATTTTACAATGATGAAAACACCGGTGTGTTAGGAAACAGGTTGGCTTCGTTTTACACCAAGAGGGGGGGGGGGTGAATTGGTGTTAGTTCAAAAACAAAATATTTTCGCAATCTTGGTATGAAAATTCAAAGCTTTTGATCTTTCCTTGAAATGCAAGTAATGACAAATTCAATGTAGCGGAAAAACGTAGTTGACTATAAAACAATTAAAGTCGACTGAAATAAAGAGTGCAGGGATAGAGAAAATCAAACACTGGATTTTATACTGGTTCGGCCAACAATGCCTACATCCAGTGTCCTTCCAACCTTGGAAGCAAATGCACTATAACGGTTGCGGTTTTTACAACAAGGAATTTATAGAAGCACCACGCAAAAATATAAATCTCCTCTCTAACCCAAAACCAAATATAGCTGCACACACAAAACCAGAATTGCAGCAAGAATCCCCTCTTCTGCAATTTGAACCCACGTCAAACAATCCTCAACAAGTAACCATCACTCTTCACAGGATGTCAAGCCTATCACAACACACTTCACAAGTTGTCAAGCCTATCACAACAGACTTCACAGGTTGCCAAGCCTTCAGTCAAATACAACAATCTTCACAGGATGCCAAGCCTTCATGATCAAACCAGAAGCACCTTCTTGGTGCAGATGTTGATCAATCAGTATACGGAATCAACTCCTCAATCTGAATCTCTCTCAGGAAAGATCACCACCGTCTTCTTGGAGAATTCTTGGAGCTTCCAAAACTGAGAACTTTCTCTGAAACAGGACAATGAAAGTGTTATATCACAAAATTCGTTTAGAGCAATTCGTGCTCTGACTATTTATAGTTTTCCTGTCATTCTCAGTTGAATAGCCTATTAATACAGTCAACTGTATTAAAACGGTTATAACAGACAGTCAACACAAAGGCTCCTCAGTCAACCAAATCAATGCACATTCATGACAGTTGACCCAGTCAGTCAATCCTAACTAACTTTTAAAAATATAGTCGTTGGAGCAAGTAGGCATAACAGAATTGCAAAAAAAACAGCAGTACAGTCGAATAGGTGTTCCACACTGTCGACTGACACTTGAAAACACACTTTAAAATTCTTTTCATCTCAAAATCTCATCAAACACATGTTCACAAAATTTGTACATAGATTTTAGCATAGTCAAATCCATTACCAGTGTATTCGATTGAACTATGCCTTTGTCACAACAAATATAAGTTCATAAAAGTGCTTGTGATCTTTTCTTCAGAAATGTGCAGAAATAATCAAAATCATTTTATCACACATTCGCATTTCAATACAAGCATGTTCCAAACATATAACACATAATCATTCATAGGAACACACATTGTAAAGTAACAAGACATGTTCAATAAAAACATTTTTCAGAACAGTTTGGTATATCAATTGAACATGTAATATTGGAACTTATGTACTGTTATTAAGCATTGTGTTGTCATCATTAAAAACCAGTTTGATATAGAGTTTGTGTTGTCAACAATCTCAACACGGTGCATGTTTAGGGTTATGAGGGAAAGACTTTCTCTCTTCCTTTCTCTCTCACTTGGCTTTTTCCTTTCTTCAAATGAGCCTAATGTGCACTACTAATGTGACCCATCTCCACTAAACCTAGTGAGACATAATGGTCCACATTATTTGGGCTTATTCTCCACATAGGAAGAGAGCTCAATAACTCAACAAATCTCCCACTCACAACTATGTGGAGATATTTGTCAAACCAACGATCTCACAACAAACTTCAAAAATTCCTCTTAGCAATGCCTTGGTCATCATATCAGCATCATTATCATTTGTATGAACTTTAGCTAACTCCAACAACTTAGCATCCAAAACATCACATATCCAATGATACTGCACATCAATATGTTTGGATTTAGAATGAAAAGTTTGATTCTTACCAAGATGGATAACACTTTGATTGTCACAATACAACAAGTATTTACCTTGAACAAAACCAAGCTCTTGCAAGAATTTCTTCACCCATAACAACTCCTTACATGCTTCAATAAGCGCAATGAATTTTTCCTCAATAGTAAACAATGTTACACACTTTTGCAAACTGAATCAAATAGCCTAAAGTGGACTTTCTAGAATCAATGTCCCTAACCATATCTGAATTTGAGTAACCCACCAAAGTAGGCTTATCACTTGCAAAACAAAGCCTCAAACCAGTAGTACCATGAAGATACCTCAAACTCCATTTCACAGCATTTCAATACTCTTTACCTGAATTTGACAGAAATCTACTAAATGTACCAACAGTATGTGCAATATCAGGCCTTGTACATTCCATTGCATACATCAAACTACCCACCCTAGAAGTATAAGGAACTTTACTCATATCTATCTTCTCAGCTTCATTTGAAGGACTTTGTTTAACACTCAACTTAAAATGAGTAGCAAGAGTAGTACTTACAACTTTAGCATTTTTCATTTGGAATCTTTGCAACACCTTTTGAATGTAATGCTCCCGTGATAGCCAAAGTTTTTTCTCTTTTCTATCACAAGTGATACTTATACCAAGAATCTTCTTAGCAGCTCCCATGTATTTCATTTCGCCTAGTTGCTTTTTTAACCTGTCAATTTTGGATGCATCTTTCCCCCCAATAAGCATGTCATCAATATACAACAACAAGATAATGAAATCATTCTTAGAGAATTTCCTGACAAAAGCACAATGGTCAAAAGTAGTCTTCTTGTAGCCTTGCTCACACATAACAGACTCAAACTTCTTATACCACTGCCTTGGAGCTTGCATCAAACCATATAGGCTTTTTCATAGCCTACACACATAGTCTTCCTTGCCTTCAACAAGAAAACCCTCAGGCTTCTTCATGTAAATCGCTTTCTCCAAATCACCATGAAGGAAAGTTGCCTTCATATTAATTTGCTCAACCTCCAAATCCAGAGTAGCAACTAAACTTAGCATAATTTTGATGGATGTCATCCTCACTACAGGTAAGAAAATCTCATTGAAGTCAACACCCTTTCTATGTTTGAAGCCTTTCACCACTAATCTGGCTTTGTATCTGGTATATGTAGAATTTCTCTCTTGCTTCACCATGAAAATCCACCTGTTCTCTAAGGCTTTCTTACCCTTAGGCAACTTCACCAAGTCATAAGTGTGATTATCATGCAGAGATTTCATCTCATCCTGCATTGCATCCAACACATTTCGCTTTTCTTCACTCTCAATGGCCTCTTCATAACATTCAGGTTCTCCCTCATTAGTCAAAATCACATACTCATTGGCAGAGTACTTCTTAGTAGGTTGTTTTGGCCTATCAGATCTTCTAGGTTGAGCTTAAGGTAGCTTAGACACATCACTAAGACTCTCATCTTGTGACACATCAAGTTCCTCTCATCAACATTATCAATAGGAACATCCAAGCTGTTAGAAAAGATATGTCTTATATCTCAATCCAAGAGGAGTTGGGGGGTGCGGGGGGATGCATTGGATTTTGCTTTAAAAAATTGATCTTTTCAAAAGCTTTGCAAAATCTTTGGTTTTCTTGAAATCAATAAAACAACAATTGATGAATCAACAATAAAAGAGAAAAGGATACAAAAAGATTAACACAAACAATTTATGGTTTGGCCAAAACTACATCCAGTCTTCCTTCAACAACTTGAGTTGAAGGGATTCCACTATAATGATAAAGTTACAAGAATACATAGATATCCCCTCTCAATGTACTTCTCACCCCACTCAAAATCATTATAGCAAATAAGAGGTGAACACCCTCACACTCTTCCCACACAGAGAACAATCATAGCTATCTTAACTCCTTGAGAACAATCTCAGCTCTCAATGAGAACAAAATCTACTCTTTGCCCTGGCACACCTGCACAGGAACACAATCCACAAATTCTAAATGATGAAACTGATCTTCTAAGTACTCTTTAATAGTGCAAATCCAATCAGAACAATTCAGCCGAGTTTCTTAATAGAATATTGATGTGTAAAATCCAAATTTGATTCTTGATTCTTCAAGACACTTCTTGGATGCTCCTGTAAACAAAACTCAATTGAACAATTAGTTATTAAATTTATTGCAAATGAATTCTTTTGAAACAACACGCAAGACAATTATTTATAGGATTTTGTGAATTTTGATGTATTTTAATCGATTACAAAATTTATGTAATATGTTAATTTTTCCTTCTACTTTAACAAATTTGCTTCTGTTTTGATTTAACAAATTATAAAATGCATACAATCGATTATACAATTCTCATAAGCTAGTAATAAATTCATTTGACCGTTAAAAAAAGTTTTGGCTTTGAATGAAATTGATTTTGACATATGAAACATATTTAATCGATTATGAAACTTATGTAATCGATTATATCAACACTTAAGCAAATTTTCAAATCAATTTCCATTCTAAACAGATCAATACACTAATGAAACATATATTGGTAGAGCATCATGTTTTAATCGATTATACGACTTATGTAATTGGTTATTAGATAGTTGTTTGCCCTTGTTAAGTATACAAGTGATATGGAGAAATCTAACAGATTATATACATTGCTTAATTGGTTATTTCTTCCAGAATGAAATGTTCAAATAATGAATACATATATCAAGCACAAACACAATAAGGATAAAACAATTGTTATGCCATTTGTTGTGTAAGAAACTATAAAACCGTTCTCTTGTTCATCATAAAAAACACAGATATGTAGGGTAGGTATAGCTCCCCCTATCAACAATCTCCCTTTTTTTTATGATGCACAAGAAGAAACACGTTTTTCAGTTATTCTCTCCCTTTGGGCATTCAAAAGAATGACAGAACAAGTAACATGGAATAAACATGTGCTAAAGAACATAAAAAATGCTTACAGACCATTAAGAATATGATGTTCCCTCTATCATAAAGAGATGTAGCACAATAACAATATATAAGCAGTATATGAATGATGTTATAGTGTATATCAGAGCTCAATGTGTCTATATAAAACAGTATACCAGATGTATATGACATATATCAGAGCATTTATACTTATGTTTGCTATTAGAGCATTTATATCAGAGCATATGTATAGCATTTGTATAACATTTGATATCAAAAATTTGTTAATACTCACGTAATGTATGTAATGTAGATAGAGCATAAAGTATTATTGCACTAATAACATTAGGATATCAGGTATATGCAACAAAATATATGGTAAATGTGTTAGCACATGTGCAACAGAGTTGTGTCATTCATAATCATGCATATGTGATGGATTTCAAAACAAATTTTAGCAATATGCAACATATGATGTATGTTTTATGCCAAACATGTATATAAGAACATTTGAAACCTGTCTAGCAACTTTGAATAGCAGTTATAAGCCTACAAAACCAGATTGGATGACTTAATCGATTACATTACTAATGTAACAAATTAAGAAAACCACAGTTCAAATTCTTTAACAGATTATAAAACTGTTTAATATGATAAATTTTGCATATATGATCACAATCATATTGTTTGACCATTTTAACCTATTATGATCACATTGTAACCTGCAAAACACAACTTCCTCAACATTGTAACATGTTAGTATCATAATAATCATGATAAGAGCAGTTGTTGTGTAATAATGAATGAGCAAAGAATGAAAATGAACATTGAAGCACATGAAAGAGTGATATTCCAGATTTCCACACTCAGAACAGATTCAAGACATTCATTCAATCACAAATGTAATTCAATCACTCCATTCAAACATAAAACTTAATTTAATCATCCATTTTGCATTCAAAGAGTCAAATATATGATATTGTTCACAAAAGAATATTTATCAAACCAAGTATGCATCCAAATAGCTTAAAAAAACAAAGACAAATTGTTCAAAGGTAAAGCTTTATGGCTTAGTTACAAAATTTTCAAACCAAAAACATATTTAAACTTAAATCTCTATTCTAATAAGAGATATCTATGAAGTCTTCATCTTCCTTGTTCTCTAGTGATCAACGAAGTTTGTTTGTACCTCCTAATCACTAATCCATCTTTCCAAAGTAGGAGCACGAGATCTGCGTGTAGGTCTCTTCATTCATTTTGGTAGTGATGATGAAGCCATGTGAGTAGATTAGACCAAGAGCTTGATGGAGAGATTTTGAGGGAGGTGAAGATTTGAAAACAATTTCATATGAGAGTGGATGAATAATTTAACATATTAGAGTTCCATTCTAATAGATTAAGTATTAAGGGAAGCCCATTTGAAAACTTGAAAAGCCCAAACATAACCAAATCTAATCGATTATCCTCTTTACTTAACTAATTAAGTTCATTGCTTTTCATAGTTTTAGCATATAGAGAAAACAATGAAAAAGTCTAATTGATTGCATTATTTCCATAACATATTAAATCATAGCAGAACCCAGATTCAGGTAAACAGAGAAAGCATTAAGAAAAAGCTAATCGATTATATTATTTATATAATCGATTAAAACACGCAAACATGGATTTCCACGCAATGTTTTCATTCCAATCATCCAACATTCATTAACACATCCAATTGATTGTACAAAATATGAATGATGCATGTTTTGTCAAAATTAAAGCTTGTTACCACACTTGATGATCTCAAGGAGTATATGATTCACTTTTGAGCTTTCCTTGAGTCACTTTGTCTCCACTTCATTTTAGTTTCCTGCAAAAGAATTGAAAAGTTTGTTTGCAAGTACCTAAATGAATTTGGGGCCTTTACTATTAGTGGCTTGTGTTTGTTCCTTTAGGATCCACTTGTATATGAATTTGGGAATGCCAATTTTCTAATAATAGCATGCTTTGGATAAATGATCAATGTTATTGCAATAAAAATAGGATATAGAAGAAGGTTTTCTAAGCTCAGAAAACTTCCTAGCATTGATTTTATTACTTTTGCAAGTATATCCTATTCCTTGCTTATTTAGCAAGTTTCTTTGGAAACCTATTAAAGCTTCAAGGTTTGAACTACCTAGATTGAATTTTGATAAAGTTCTCATCAAGTATTTTATTCTCTCTAGAAGTGTAGGGCAATTTATGCATTCTTGAAGCTTTATTTTGCTCTCACTTTCAGCCTGCCTAGATGATTGTATTACAATTTCTAATTCTATTTTTAGGCAGTCGTTATCATTCACAAGATTTTCAATTCTCTTCTCTAGATCTCTCTTTTCACTATTCAATCTATTAACTTGATACTGCATTTTTATAGCCTCACTATGTAGCTCTTGAAAAGCATCAAGCCATTGATAATACATGCCATAGATAGATTCATCATCAAAATTGTTGGCACTGTTATATGAACATATTGAACCAATCATTAAGCACAAATTGGTCTCCTCTTCCAAGCTTTCATCACAGTCACTTGAAGAGCAGTTTGAGTCACTATCTTCCCAAGCTATATAGGTCATCTTCTGCTTGTACTTTATGTGGTCTTGATTGGTCTTATCATCCAACTTATGCTTCATTTTCAGAATAGGACACTCAAATTTGATATGGCCTACTTTGTCACATTCATAACATGTTGGGAGTGCAACAATTTTGCTTCTGTTCCTATTTGCTCTAGAGTTTCCTACAAAATCAAAATTGGATTTATTTCTTGAGGGAAATTGTGTGTTTTTGTTTGCTTTCTTCCTCCTCTTTCAATCTGTCAAGCTTAAACTCATGTTCCCTCAATTTACCAAACAGTGTAGCCATATTCATAGTTGTCAAGCCTCTTGATTCTGATATAGCAGTAACCTTTCGTTGTCAACTTCTGTTCAGACCCTTCAAGATCTTGATATAAATTTCTTCTTTGTCAAAAGTCTTTTCCAAGGCAAGGAGGTGGTTAACAATATAAGTGAACCATTAGCCTTCATTCTAAACATTTTGTATTCCTGGATGAAAGAGTTCTTTCTTGCTTTCTTAACTTCATCCGTTCCTTAATGGGTGACCTCTAGAACATCTCACATTTCTTTTGTTGTTGAACACATAGAGATCATGTAGAATTCATCAATAATGAGTGCTGAAGAGATGATGTTGTTGCCTCTTACATCGTAGTGCGCTCTCATGTTCTCATATGTGTTCCACTCAAAGAAGTCCTTGACCTTTGTCTTACCATTTTCTATTTTTGTTTGGTTCAAAGGGACCATTAATAATAACATCCCACACACCCTTGTCCATTGATTTAAAGAAAATCTTCATTCTAATTTTCCAAAAAGGGTAGTTTTCACCCGCAAATAGTGATGGCCTATATGTGGATGCACCTTCTCTAAAGGTCTGAGATATATTGGCCATCGGGAACGTTTTAATCGATTAAACAGAAAAGGTAACCGATTAAAACTCGAGTAATTTTTGAAATCCTAACTTTGGTGCCAATTGTTAGAAAAGAAATGCCTTATATCTCAAACGAAGAGGGGGTGGGTGAATTAGATTTTGCTTTAAAAAAACAAATATTTTAAAAAGCTTTGCAAAATCTTTTGTTTTCTTGAAATCAATACAATCAGTGATGAATCAAAAACAAAAGAGAAAAGGATATAAAAATATTAACATAAGCTATTTATACTGGTTCTGCCAAGCCAACATCTAGTCTTTCTTTAACAACTTGAGTTGAAGGGATTCCACTATAATGATAAAGTTACAAGAATACAGAGATATCTCCTCTCAATGTACTTCTCATTCAACTCAAAATCATTATACCAAACAAGAGGTGAACACCCGCACACTCTTACCACATAGAGAACCATCACTACTCTCTTACCACCTTGAGAACAATCTCAACTCTTTATGAAACATATTTAACCCTTTATGAAACTTACGTAATCGGTTAGGTCAACACTTATGCAAATTCTTAAATCAATTTCCATTCTAAACAGATCAATACACTAATGAAACATATATTGGAATAACATCGTGTTTTAATTGATTATACAACTTATGTAATCAGTTATTACACAATTGTTTGCCCCTATTAAGCATACAAGTGATCTGGAGAAATCTAACAGATTATATACATTGCTTAACCGGTTATTACTTCTAGAGAGGAAATAATCAATCTGTTTTAAAGCATGATTCATCAACAAATAATGAATACATAGATCAAGCACAAACACAATAAGGATAAAGCAATTGTTATGCCATTTGTTGCGCAAGAAACTATAAAAGCATTCTCTTGTTCATCATCAAAAACATAAATACGTAGGATAAGTATAGCTCTCCTTATCAACACAAGTCATCTAATCAAACCTACTGATTATGAGTATCACCATGTTGCTCATCATCATATACATCAATATCCAAATCATTAATAGACAACCGAATTGGATCAACATTAGCCACATTACCATTTTCCATAGGTGTAGACTTCTCCATCTTATCAATGTCTTCAATGGTTTGATCTTCCATTAATTGCACATCACGACTTCTAATAACTTTCTTTTCAATAGGGTCATACAACCTGTAACCAAATTCGTCCTAACCAAAACCAATGAAGATGCATTGCCTTGTCTTCACATCCAACTTGGATCTTTCATCTTTTGGAACATGAACAAATGCTTTACAACCAAAGACACAAATTATCATAAGAAACATTCTTGTCAAACCAAATTTTGTCTAACACCTCAGAGTTCAAAGCAACTGCAGGACTTAGATTAATAACTTGCACTATTGTAAGCAATGCCTCACCCCAGAAATGCTTAAGCAATTTTTCTTCAAAAAACATACACCTAGC
>CP144698.1:9272500-9532651 GCA_036885675.1 Vigna mungo
TTTGTGTTGACTGTCTGTTATAACTGTTTTAATACAGTCGACTTTATTAGTAGGCTATTCGACTGAGAATAATAGGAAAACTATAAACAGGACAGAACACGAATTGTTCTGAGACTTTTGTGATCTAACATTTTCATTGTCCTGTTTAACAGAAATTCTCAGTTTTGGAAGCTCCAAGAATTCTCCAAGAAGACGGTGGTGATCTTTCTTGAGAGAGATTCAGATTAAGGAGTCAATTGCGCACACTGATTGATTAACATTTGCTCAAAGAAGGTGCTTCTGGTTTGATCTTGAAGGCTTGGCATCCTGTGAAGACTGTTGTATTTGACTGAAGGCTTGGCAACCTGTGAAGTCTGCTGTGATAGGCTTGGCAACCTGTGAAGCGTGTTGTGATAGGCTTGGCATCCTGTGAAGAGTGCTGGTTACACGTTGAGGATTGTTCGACGTGGGTTCAGATTGCAAAAGAAGGGATTCTTGCTGCAATTCTGGTTTTGTGTGTGCAGAGCTATATTTGGTTTTAGGTTAGAGAGGAGATTTATATTTTTGCGTGGTGCTTCTATAAATTCCTTGTTGTAAAAACCGCAACCATTATAGTGCATTTGCTTCCAAGATTGGAAGGACACTGGATGTAGGCATTGTTGGCCGAACTAGTATAAAAACCAGTGTTTGATTTTCTCTATCCATGCACTCTTTAATTCAGTCGACTTTAATTGTTTTACAGTCACCTACGTTTTTCCGCTGCATTGATTTTTTCATTACTTGCATTTCAAGGAATGATCAAAAGCTTTGAATTTTCATACCAAGATTGCGAAAAGATTTTAGTTTTTGAACTAACACCAATTCAGTCCCCCCTCTTGGTGTAAAACGAAGCCAACCTGTTTCCTAACAGTCTGTCGCCCAGGCGTCCAGGGTTGCTCCTGGTTGCTCGGGCTTCACGCGTTCCCTCCTTTTGGCGCCTTTTTAGCCTCTTCTGAGCTCCATCTTCTTGGCTTTTCACTTTTTCTTCCAGTATTACTTCAATCTCTGTCAAAACAAGGGGAATTTTTTAGAAAACCATTGAGATCAACCTCAACTCTCTTATTCACACATTTTATTGAAAACATATGAGTCCAAGCAAGTTTCTAAGTGAAAAAGGATGTTTTTAGTATCAAAATCACATAACAAATAACAGTGTTTTAAACCGTTATCAGTAACAGAACCAAGAAAACCATCGTTGACTCTCTTATTTCCTAACTTAAGCAAAATGCATGATTCCAAGCTAATTCTAAGTCATAAAGGGTGTGTTTTGCATTAAATATAAGTATCAAAATAACAGTTTTTGAACCGTTATCAAACACAACTATGCCTCACGGTCACTATCAGTCAAAGACCGAACGGTTTGTAAATAGTTGATGGTTGGATGGTGTATAGCAGTTCAAGGCCGAACACTGGCCGAACACAATTCAAGACTGAACGGAGTTCAACTCCTACACCTTCTCTGAATCTTCAAAAAGGATGAAACACTTCCTCTAAATACTTCATGAAGGATGATCCTCTTCCAAACACCTCCTATTAACATTTTGGCAAATGTACCAGATCGTATCAAGTAATATAAAAACGGTAAGTCCGAGTATCATCTCCTAAAGACTTTTAGGCCTAAACGTTCATGTGATGTCTTGAAATTGTAAGACTTGAATAAACGACAATTTGAGTTTTAAATGCAAAACGGAAAATAAACATGCATGCAAAGGTTGACCAATTGACAGGTGAACGATATGGATGAATGGTGTTTTTGGGGTTTACGGTTTCATCCTAATCCACTCTCAAATATCTACTATTCTTACTAAATTCTACTTTGTTATCAATGTTCATGCCACTTTCTATATTACCCTAATCCCAATGTCTTGGTGAAAAGAGCCTACTCCTAATTACTAGTTTACTATGTCTAGTCTCCCTAGCAATTATTCATGCATTACATTTGTACAGAAGTTTTAGGCAATTGATCCTGCTATACCTATGTCTAGGTAATATTGTTATCAAGAGAATTTCCTCATGTCTAGACCTAACTATATGTGTCCATATAGAAACTATCAAAGATTATGCATTTGAATAATGTCTTAAACAAAGCATGAAACATAACGGTGGAAAAACTCAAACAATTGATAAACAGAGCATATGAATAAAGTAAGAATTTCAATATAAGAGAGATTCAAATAGGATTACATCGTTCCCCAACAACAAAGGAGTTTAGTTCACCATACTCACGGTGAAACTAGATGAATTGAACAGAAAGAATGAAAAAGATAACCCTAGAATTAAAAGATTGGAGCTTCCGCATCCAAAATCCGCCTCCAAGGAGTGAACAGAGTGTTTCTGGGGTCTATTTATAACTCAGAAAAATAACAGAATTTTGGCCCAGGACCATAAGTACACCGCCCGATGGTGAGTTGCACCTCCCGGCGGTAGGTGCGACACATGGTATCACCCCTCAGCACTGCCACTTGAGCATCTTCCAGAGATTCCACTGAAGAGTCCACCGCCCAGCGGTATGTGCGATTGTCATCTTACCCCTTTGTGGTGCCCCTTAAGCGCATAACAAGGAATGCATTGAAGGTCACACCGCCTGGCGGTAGTTTCACTACTCGGCGGTGGCTGCGGTTCTTCGTTTCTTCACTTTTTCACCTTCTTTTCCATCCAACACTTCTCTTCCTTCATTTCCTTCTTCAAACTCTTGATAAATCCTACCAAAACAAGGGAAAACCAAGCATAAAACCCAGAAAACCCACTTTGACTCTCTTCTTCTCTAACTTAAGAAATTTGCATGATTTCAAGCTAATTCTAAGTCATAAAGAGTGTGATTTAGTATCAATTTTAAGTATGAAAATAACGGTTTTTGAACCGTTATCACAACCCCAAATTTAGAACTTTGCTTGTCCTCAAGCAAACCAAATGCAACTTAGACTTCCATAAATCATCACAATGGTTCAACCTTTTCCAAATCAATCTCAAGACAAGTCATCACTCGAATCAGCTCATCAATAGAATCTAATCAAGATGCACATGTGCTTCATATCAATCCATCATAGTGTTCTCAAAATCATATAATTAGACTCAACAGATGCTATTCTTATGAATGATCAATTAGCTAAACATAGATATAATCACATATTCATGGAATTATTCCTCACTAGACAAAGTGTTTCACTCAATCACTCGAGTGTTTCCAAAGGTTACTCCTTCCCTTTTCTATCCACATGTCACATAGAACAAAATTGCAATTTATTTGCCACAATCAAACATCATCACATACACATGTCATCACAAGGACTTTTCAAGGCTTATAATGTGGTTGGGCTAGCAAGAAAAACTGGTTTTTCTAGATCACAAAATCCTTGAGTTAAGAGAGGCTTTAAAACAATCATAGTTCCAGCACAAACTTTCTTTTTTACCAATCTCACTCATTCCCAGCTTTCCCTTTTCTTCACATTGAACTTTTCTTTTCATGTTATCTTTTCTATTTTTTTTTTCATGCTTTTTCATTTAACACATTAGCTCAATGCCTAGCTCTTTCTTTTGTAACTTTCCCAACAACCCCAAACTTGAACCTTTATCAATACCACAAAATAATCTTCAACCTAACTCAAGGTAAAGATTTTCAAAGCAAGGTTTTCACGTCCTTGTTAAGGCTTAGGTTCAAAAAGGGTAGAATATATAATGTTCTTTTTCATGTGGGACAAAATTTTTCTTTGGCTAAAAGAGGCTTATTCAAGAACGACCTTGATCATATTACACATACATGCAACTTAATCAATCACAGAAACTCAAGCAATATCATTCATGCTTTCAAGTAGATAGCCAATATATCAATAAGGACTTTAGAGCTCAAAACCTCACTCATATGATCAATAACTATTCCAACCATCTTAGACAAATACCCTGCTTAGCATCATAATCACAATCACAAAATTATCAAGCATCTGTTCACATAACTAGTGAACACTCCACCTATATATCAACATATGGCAATCTCAATCATCATTCAATAACAAGCATCATCAAGCAACTCATCTCATGCAATCAACAGTCAAACCATCATAACAGAAAAGTTTCAGACCAAGTACATTACCTTATACTACTCAACAGAAGCAAACCCTATACTACTAAACAAAAACAAAAGATAAGAAAAACCCTGCTCTAATGCAGACAACATCCATCAGTAGATGTTGTGTAGACTCCTCAACCCATGCTATCATTGGAGTCCTCCTCTCAATCCTTAGCATCCTCATAGTCATCATCATCATCCTCCTCATCCATAGCTGGAGCTTAAACTGCTCCACATCTACTTCCCTATGTCTGTTCTGGCCAAGCCACTATGTTGTTGAACTCATCCATCGTCCACCTATGAGCAGGAGGTGAATCATATAAGCCCACAATCATCTCTGCAGTAGCCATATGCCCCCTGTGAGGTGCCTCCAGTCTAGACTCCATCAGAGACATATACATGTCTCTCATCTGAAACGGCTCAGCATCATGAGCTGGTGCATCTCCCTAAGCGTTTGGTGGTGGAGCTCTCCTCCTAGCACGCCTGCATGGTACTGTTGATGAGTCGATATTTTATTGATTTCACTTAGCTTATTGTACCGAATTTAATCAGGGAATTGTGCTTAATTGTCCGATATTTTCCCATTTTCACTAATTGTGCTTAATTTGAGCAGAAATTCTTATTTTATCTAATTTGAATTTTCTGAGCTAATTATTTGCATTTTTACTTGCAGGGAAAATTTTGGAGATATATTTTGGGACATTTGGAGGACACCAAATATATTCAAGACTCTCCATTTAGACATTTTAAATTTTAGTTGTATTGTAATTTTAATAGTTTAAACTTTTTAGACAAGTTTGTGCACATTGGGCCATTGTTAAAAATTATGAGGGCCCAAAATTGTAGGTCCCTTGACCTAGGATTTCCTTTTATTTTTAGGGTGGACCCTACCCCAATTTGAAGACACATGGCCCCTTAGAAAAGTGCTGCAGCCGTCATTTTTAAAGTCTCTCCTCTCGGCATATTTTTTAGAGCAGCTGCTGCCATTATATACTATTTTGGCTTGGAACGTTTTTTTAGGATGGAGCTAATTTTGGATTTTGGTTAAATAGATTACAAGCTGCAACCACCATTTGCTTAAGAAGTACCATCATTCTCTCTGATGCTAGGGTTGCTGTCACATACACTCTCGGAGAATCTTTTAGAGGCTGGAACGTTTTTCTCTTTGGAAGAAATGTAGCACACGGTGGTTTTCATGGGTTGAATGAAGAAAGTATTTCCATTTTATTTTATTTTATTGTGTTCAGTGCTGCAGCCGTCACTCTTTTATATATTTTTTTTGATTCCAGCAAGCTTGCTGAAGCATTGTCTCATCATTAAGCTAACAACATATCATGGCCTAGATGGATTTGTGAATGGGAAATATGCTGTAGCGCCACTTTCCATAGGGAGATTTTGGCTTGATTAGATGTGCTTCACGGTGCTTCACTTTTTATTGGAAAAGAGGAGATTAATTTTCATTGAAAACACGTTGCATTCAATCGGTCTGAGCAGTGCACACGGTCAAGGGCTGACCATTTAATTCCTTTATTTTGAATACAAGAGCAATTGTTTTTTTGGAGAGCTGCACAGGTTTTTTCATTTTATTAGGTTCACACTAGAACCGAGAAGGCTTTATATATTCACATGTTAGCTTACTAATTTTGTTTTATTTAAAGGTTAAGGCATTGTTCTTTCATTTTGTGTTTCTTGTTTTCGCTGCAATCAATATTAGCTGGACACTCCACGGTGCATTTACTTTGGATGCAAGAAGTGCAATGCTGCAGCATTTTATTTCTCACGTAAATCACTTGCATTTGGAAGCATTTCTTTTAATAATTATTGAATGAAAAAGTCTTTAGCTGGACGATATTGGATTTTTTTTCTCTTTGCTGTTATGAAGGGTCACGGTCCAGAGGTTGATTTTAGCCCATTTGCAATTTTAAATTTGTTTTAGTAAATGCCTAGGTCATGTGATTGGTAAAAAAATATGGTGTTTATTTTCTTTAGTTTTAAATTAGTTTTAATTGTAGGTTGAGTTGTTTTTAATTTCTTTAATTTAGTTCTGCATTTAAATTAATTTTAACTGTGCTAGATAGTTGTTGGTTGCAATGTTGGGCTTAGTATTTGATCTATTCCCTGATGTTTTCTATCTTACGCGGTTGTGTTTAATTTCCATCTCAAAAACACTTTCAAACCCCCCCCCCACTTCGTGTTTGACCTAATCCTCGAACCATATTTGGTCCTTGAGAGACGACCTAGGAGTCACTTCCTAGTCTATACTGCATTTCTCATATGCAATCAAATTTGTATGGGCCACGACACCCACCAACTGCCTTTGCTCCTCCACAAAACTGTTTATAATAGGCCTGATCAATGGCCTTCCTAGGGAGCTCAAAAGGTGGAGTAGATGTATCCACCACAGTTGCATGGCATAATTGTGTGATCAAGAATGGATGCCCCAATGGTGCTTTGTTATTAGTATTGGTTGCACGGTACTTGATCTCGTTTGCAATCACCTTGCCAATATTGATGTTCATACCACTTAACACATAGTAGATGAACATCGCCCTTTTAATATTGATATCTGAAATATGAGAACATGACGTCACATTGGCATGCATGAGAGCTGATAACGGTTGAAAAACCGTTATTTTCATATGTCATTTTAGACCAAATTACCCCCTTTACTGCTTAGCACGAGCTTAAAATCAAGCAAAAAACAATAAATGAGTCAGTTGAGAGTCAAAAGCTGTTTTTAGCGATATTATGCTTGTTTTGCACTGTTTTATAGCAATTTTGATGAAAGTGAAGAATGGAGTTGAAGATGAAGGTCTTAGGCTCAAAACGAAGGAAGAAAAGCATAGAAAAGAAGAATCTAGGAACCACCCAGCGGCAAAATTCACCGCTGGGCGGCCAAATGCGAGGAGTTGGCACCCTGGCGTGGACGCCTGTCGGATTTGCGACTAGAGGCAAACCGCTGAGCGGTAGAACCTGACGCCGGGCGGTGGCCCGATTATGGGCAAACCGCCGGGCGGCATAAGTGTCACGTCTGGCAGTTGTCTGCTGGGCTTGGGCCTGTTTTCATTGAAGCTTCTCAGCTATAAATAGCCCTATTGCGATTTCATTCTC
The DNA here is from genome assembly GCA_036885675.1 of Vigna mungo. NCBI lineage: Eukaryota > Viridiplantae > Streptophyta > Magnoliopsida > Fabales > Fabaceae > Vigna > Vigna mungo. The sequence goes on from CP144698.1 coordinate 9,279,693, forward strand.
ATTCTTTTGACAGAAGAGAGCGGCCAAACCTAGTTTTCACTCTCTAGAGAACATCTCTTGGATGCTTCGGCTCCTTTTCATCCTATCTAGGGTTTGCTTTTTCATTCTTCCATTATTTTTCATCTAGGTTCACCATGACAATGGTGAACTAAACCCTTTTGTTGTTCGCGGAAACAATGTAATCTTTTTGAAACTCTCTTTTATTGAAACTCTTGTTTATTTATATACTTGTCGTATGCTTTGATTATCAATTGTTGGGTTCTCATCTGCGCTTAAAGCTTTTATCGTTTAACTCATTCGATAACTGTTGTTTCTCTTTATTGATACGGGGATGTACAATACTATCATGAACTGGTGAGTAATTCCTTGGTTAAGCAATACCACCTAGGGATAGGGAGGTAGGACGATCAATTGTTTTTCCTTCTGTTTGGTAATGCGTTACTAGTTACTAGGAGAGGCTAGGGATAGCAAGCCAGTAATTAGTAATAGGCTCTTTTCGCCGAGGGATTGCGTTAAGGGTAGGCCAAGAAAGTTTGCATAACAATTAGATAACAAAGCAATTTAAACAAGAGGAGTAGATAAGAGAGAGCAGATAAGATGAAATTGTAAACCCCCAACAACTCCATTCATCCATAGTCTTTTTCGTCAACTGAATCAACGCATTGCATGTTTATTTTGTGTTTTTTCATTCCACATAATTAATTTTTCTTTACAAGTCTTACAATTTCAATTGGCACGAACGATAAGGCCTTTCGAGTCTCTTGGGAAGAACGATATTGGGTTTTACTGATTATATTACTTGGAACGATCTGGTACACTTGCCAGTGAGTCAACAAACGCCATCCAGTACTTTGCCAAAGGTGTCAAATTAAATCGCTTTATGTGAATTGTAGCTCCACTTGGGTTCCTGTAAAAATGCCCTCCAAGCACACAGAGTATTCTTTCTATGTCATCAAAATCAGTGCCTTCTTTAACGTTCAACTCGTACTGGCACTGTTCTCCTTCCCATTCCACATTTAGAAACCTATTATAGTTTCAGGGTCATACCTGATAATCTTACCCCACGCATAACTCATATACTCCATGAAATGAGAATCCTCCAATGGTCTAGCATTTGTATAGAATTCCTTTACCACTTCTATGTTGGCAGGTGCAGGGTAAGTAGCCAATTTATCCCAATTTCTTCCTTCAAGCTCCTGCCCAAACTGAGGAGCAGAGTCTGGGATCCAACTTGTTTTCCTCTCCATCAACAACAGTCTCTCCTAGAAAGTTCTATAATGTTATGCATGCCTCTTGTGAAGGAACCTGTCAGAATAAAACCTGTGTGGATCCTTCCTCTTGTTTTCTATGGTCTTCATCCTTTTTCCTGATGAGGAAGCCATTCCTGCATCACACAATTCACAAGACCAAGTAAAGCACATTAGACATTAGCAAGCATCAAATTACACCTCATCATATCACTGATCAACACTAAGGGCTGACTAAGTCCGCCCAACGTCCTTTGCACAATTAAAAAGCAAGCAATAACATTTTGCCAGGCCACCGCTCGACGGCGGCGACTCACCGCTCGACGGCGGCGACTCACCGCCCGACAGTGGCGACGACAGGTTTTTTCAAAACCATCCCTATATGCTTCTATTCTCCACCCAAATGCAATTTTCACGGTTCCAAACATCAATCATACAATTTAATATGTGGAAATAGTTCCAATTTCATCAAATCATGCACAGAAATCAAAAGACCTAAAATCTCATGCTTCTACAAACTTTTCTATCAAGTTCACATCTTTAAAACCCTAAAAGCACAATGTATGACTTACTTGGGTGGAGACTCCTCAAATGTGTGCAAGATGCTTGAAAATTGATGATGATTGCAGTCCTAATGCAATTCCCTCAAGAAAACTCCAAACTTGGATGTTGAAATAGTTTCAAAGTGATAGAAATTGGGTTCAATGTCATGGTGAACCAAGATGAAAATAATGGAAGAATGGAAGAGCAAACCCTAGATAGGATGAAAAGGAACCTAAGCATCCAAGAGATCTTCTCCAGAGAATGGAAATTAGGTCTGGCGGCCCTCTTCTGTCAAAAGAATAAGAATGAAATTGCAACAGGGCTATTTATAGTTGACGAGCGTCACAGAAAACAGGCCCAAGTGGTGAGTCGATATTTTATTGATTTCACTTAGTTTATTGTGCTAAAATTAATCAGGGAATTGTGCTTAATTGTCCGGTATTTTTCCGTTTTTCCTAATTATGCTTAATTTGATCGGAAATTCTAATTTTAATTAATTTGAATTTTCTGAGCTAATTATTTCAATTATTATTTTCAGGGAAAATTTTGGAAACACAATTTAGGACATTTGGAGGACACCAAATAAATTCAAGACTCTCTCTTTAGACATTTTAAATTTTAGTTGTATTGTAATTTTAATAGTTTAAACTTTTTAGACAGCTTTTGTGCATTGGGCCAATGTTGACAAATTTTATGTTGAGCCCAATAGTAAAATATGGACAATTGACACATGACCTAGGGTTGGGTGGACCCCACCCTAATTTTGGAAGCACACCTCATGTCATTTTGGAGTGGCAGCCGTCACTTACAAGGAGGATATATTTTTTCTCTCCCGAGAGGGGTGGCTGGAACGTTTTAGGCTAGTTTCCTGGAAATCATGTTTCTGTTTTTCGACTTTGGATGAATAAAAGGAAGCACACTTTGATAATATTCACGCTGCTCTCATTGGGTCAGAGAAGTTGATGTTGAAAGCTTTTATTTGGAAAAATTGATTCAAAATTTATAGGGTTCAGTCACGTCCGTCGACAGGGATATTAGCATCTTACTTATGGATTTTCATTTTCTTCTTTGAAGGCATTGTCCCGTCCTAGCATTCTATCTTTTATAGCATTCATTACTCTTAGAAGAAAGCATGTGACTTCATTGTTAAAGCACTGGCCCACGCGGGATTTCATCCAGGAAAGAATGTTGCTTGCATTTTATTTTGGTTCTTGATTTTATTTGGAAGAGGGCTGTCACTCACTTTGGAGAATTTTTTTTTTTGGCTTTTGGGAATAAGAGAAAGGAGTGCGTGACGCTGGTCACAGTAGCTAGCTTTGCTTAATTTCATTTATTTGCTTTTAGATAGGAAAGTGTCATGATGCGGTGTTGGAATCAAGGCATGTTTTTAATTTTCATTGCATTTAAACTGATTCAGTTGGGAGAAGACATGCACGCTGGTTATGAGGAGCTGATTTTCTTATTATTTGGCTTATTGTGATTAAATGGGACCAAGTGGTGTCACGTTCACGGGATTGCTGAAAGGGAGGCACACACTTTGGAAATTTATTCACGGCTGCATGTTCTTGGAGAATTCATTCCACAAAAAGCTTTAATTTGGAAACTTCATCCAACCGCTGCACGTCTTGGCTGAAGAGAAAGGTGCAGCATGGTGATTAGATAGGAGCATGACACGGTTTTTTTTCATTAGAGGTTCCTTATTATTTTTTATTTTTATTAGCTGAGATCATTTCTTTGTTTGGATAGTATTGTTATTAGAATATTAAAGTTAAGCAGCTTACCCATTTAATTTCTATCTTTATTGTCAACGCATTTTTTTTATGTCATTTTCATGATGAATTGCTTTTGATTTTTTTTTAGCTTACTCAATGCATTTTAATAGCTTTAATTAGGTTTGGTTATTTGTCGCTTGCAGTGTTAGGTTTAGCATCGTCTTTTACTTTAATGTTGTCTTGTATGTTTGGCAGTGTTAATTTAATTGTCATGATTTTGTTTTTGTTTATCCGCATTCACAAACCTTTTCAACAACTTCCCCCCCCCCCCCACTTCGTGTCTGACCTAATTCTCGAACTACATTTGGTCCTTGAGAGACGACCTTGGAGTCACTTCCTAGTTATACTGCATTTCTTTATGCTCATTAAATTTGCATGGGCCACGACAGCCCATCACCAAGCCCAGCAGACAACCGCCCGATGTCACATTTATGTCGCCCGGTGGTTTGCCTCTTATCGCGAAACCGCCCGGCACCAGGGGTCCATGATGGGTGTCGCGGCCCATACAAATTTGATTGCATATAAGAAATGCAGTATAGATTAGGAAGTGACTCCTAGGTCATCTCTCAAGGACCAAATGTGGTTCGAGAATTAGGTCTAACACGAAGTGGGGGGTTTGTGATAGGTTTGTGAATGCGGATTAAACTAAATCAAAAGTGGAAATTAAACACAACCAAACATAATTGAAAACAGTAAAAGAGACGTGAAAAACATTAAACCGAACTATGCAAGAGATAAATATCCAAGTACAATTAAAGCTATTAGAATGCAACACTCAATTAAAAGATGAAAAACTACTCAACATATAATGTAAAATATTTAAAGCAAAAGAAATAAGAAAATATAAAATTGCCTCTACCATTCACGTGACTAAGTGCTTTACCAAAAGAAAATTTGAAATTGCAAATGGTCGAAAAGAATCCTCTTTGGCCGTGACTCACACATTCCTCACTGTGCAGCTGGAATAAAAAAATAAAGAACCAAAGTCCCAACACTACAGCTGCACCTAATTGAATGAAACACACTTAAATGACGCATCCTTTCTCACAATGCAAGCACAATTTTTTACTCATTCACGTGATGGACATGGCAGCCTATTGCTCATCCCAGCTAAATTAAATCACCCTTTTGCTTTCAAAGAAATTGGAATAACCTTCCTCCATCACCGTGCCTTACACCTAATCCATCTAATCTATCTATTCAACTCTTCATTCTTCCAATCAATAAAAGAAAGAAAAAAAAAAGAAAACCAGCAACTCCAATCTGAAACCGTCCCATTACAATATACTAAAACCTAATATACTTTTCATTCATAAAACCAAAAGAAAAAGCTTACTTTGCAACCATAACATCCCACAAATCTGCCAGGCCGTTCCAGCCCTTGCACCTCCTAACAAAGCACCGTCCAGCAAAGTTATCTCCACATGCTCCCATATAATTTACTCTTCTCATTCAACGAATAAAACATTGGTTCAAACACTTTTCTTAAAAGCAAATGAATAATAGGAATTGGTGTTGTGACCGTCTAGCTCTACCAAATGGATTGTACTTTGCTTCCCCCAATTAACTAAATGCAACAGCAGTGAAAAGAAGGCAATTAAGATGAACACTTCAAATTAAAGAAAAATAAAACGAGTTTTTAAACGCTAACACCACCTATTTGCTTCATAATAATAAAGAAAACATTGCAAAGCCCTTGAATAATAAAAAAAAATGAGTGGCTGCCTTGCTACTCTCCAAATGCCGAGACCCCTCTGCACAAAATTTTCGAGAATCAAAATGGCTCCAATGAAAAGTATTAGCTGCAGCACCTTGCTTCGAAGCACACTCCTTCTTATTAAATGAAATAAAGAAAGCAACAACAACTTGGACAAAATAAAAGGCATTCATTCATCCATTATCAAAGAAGACCAACATGGTTCCCATCAAAGCACCGTCAAAACGTTTTCAGCAGAGTGACTTTCTCCAAATTTGTTTCAACCGAGAATGACTCCTCCAAAAGTGACGACTCCCTCTTTTCTTAGGACCAAGTGTCCTAAAATTGGGGGTGGGGTCCACTCTAAAAAGATAAAACCCTAGGGTGCCAAGTGTCCTACAATTTTTGGGTCCCTCAAAATTTTTTAACAATGATCCAATGTGTAAAAGTTTTTCCAAAAAGTTTAAACAACTAAAATTTAAAATGTCTAATTTGAGAGTCTTGAATTAATTTGTCGTCATCCCAATGCTCCAAAATATATCTTCATACAATACAACTGAAATTTAAAATGTCTAATTTGAGACTCTTGAATTAATTTGTCTTCATCCTAATGCTCTAAAGTATATCTCCAAAATTTTCCCTGCAGTTAAAAATGCAAATAATTAGCTCAGAATATTCAAATTAATTAAAATTAGAATTTCCGGTCAAATTAAGCATAATTAGGAAAAACGGGAAAATACCGGACATTTAAGCATAATTCCCTGATTAATTTCGGTACAATAAACTAAGTGCAGTTAATAAAATATCGACTCAACAGTCCACCGCCCGACGGTTTGCCTCTAATCGCAAAACCGTCAGGCGTCCACGCTAGGGTGCCACTCCTCGCATCTGGCCGCCCAGCGGTGTATTTTTGCCGTTGGGCGGTTCCTAGACTCTTCTTTTCTTGGTTTTCTTCCTCTGTCCTGAGTCTAATACCTTCATCTCCAACTCCATTCTTCACTTCCATCAAAATTGCTACAAAACAATGCAAAACAAGCATAATATCGCTAAAAACAGCTTTTGACTCTCGACTGACTCATTTATTGAGTTTTGTTTGATTCCAAGCTCATTCTAAGCAGTAAAGGGAGTAATTTGGTCTAAAATAACATATGAAAATAATGGTTTTTCAACCGTTATCACAACACCAAGGAAATATTTGTTGGCTTCAATGTCAGACCACCAATCTTCTTCAGCATAGATAGAGGCTTCAAATTAATACTTGACCCTGAATCAAGTAAAGCTTTCCCCATCTTCACACTCCCAATGGTGCAAGGAATTGTAAGGCCTCCTGGATCCTTCATTTTTGGAGGGTGTCTTCTCTTCAAAGGGCCACTACAACCTTCCTGTTCCTCAGTAGCTTTCTCTTCAAGATCTATCTTTTCTCCAAGATATTGCTTTATACGCCTAGCATAGACAGGAATTTGTTGAAGTGTTTCAGTCAATGGCATAGTAATCTCCATTGATTAAAGATTTCTCTAAAAGTGCTAACACTTACTCTTTTTTCTCTCTTCTCCTCTTAGGTAAGGAAGATCTCTCTCATCTTTTCCTATTTTTTTCACTTCCCTCTTCTCTTTTTCTTTTTTAATCTCTCCCTTACATATTTCTCTCTGACCTCCACCCTTTTGGATAACTGGCCAATTTGCGTTTCCAAATTCCTGAAGTTAGCTACATTACTCTTGTAATTGGAATCATACACCTTCAAAAATTTTTCGAACTTCTCATTCAAATTGTTCACTTTTTCAGCCAAAAGTGAAACTTGTTGCCATAATGGTGGTTGTTGTGGTATATTAAATTGGCTCCAGTTTGTCCAGTTTGATTAATCTGACTTTGCCCAATGCTTGGGTGATTCTTCCAACCTTGGTTGTAATTACCTTGATTGAAGTTACCCTGGCGGTATTGAAACTGATTGCCCATGTAATTTGGTTCTTCTTCTTGGGCCTCCTCTGGAAAAGCACATTGACCATTGATATGGTCTCCACTACAATGATCACAAAGTTATTGTTGTACCTGCGAAACATTCTTCAATTCATTAGGCAGTTGAGCAATAGTTCTTTCCATATTCTCCAATTGTTGAGTTAAAAGCTTGTTTTCTGCAAGCAAAGCATCTTCATTAGGCAATTAAAGAAGTCCCCTCTTTTGAACTGTTACGCTCCTTTCGCTATTAGTTTCATTCTCGTTAGCCGCCATGCTTTTAATCAACTCATAGGCCTCCTCAATAGTCTTTTTCTTGATATTACCTACACTTGAGGCATCTAGTATAAGCTTTGACTGTGTACCAAGACCTCTAAGGAACGTGAGAACTAAAGCTGTCTCATCAAAACCATGCACAGGCATCTTCCTCAGCAAGCTTTTAAATCTGTCCCACGCCTAACCTAGGGTTTCCTCCATGCCCTGCCTGAAAGAAGATATCTCCATCTTTTCTTTGTTGATTTTAGACTATGGAAAATATTTATTCAAGAATTTTGCCACCACAGCCTCCCAGGTTGTAAAGCTTCCTTCCGGAAAAGAATTCAACCATAGTTTAACATTGTCTCCCAATGAGAAAGGAAACAAGCTAAGTTTGATTGTTTCATCCGGAACACCATTGATCTTCACTGTATTGCAAATCTCATTGAATGTGGTGAGATGATCATATGGACTTTCATGTGACAATCCATTAAACCAGTTGCTTTGGACCAAGTGTATCAATGCCAAATTATCACCATGTTTAGTGCATTACCCCTCGGCATTGCAATGCTGTTAAAGTGTTGAGGGCCGACCACATTGGATGCATCTGCCAAAGTGCGTATAGGAGGAGGAACTCCCTTCTCAGCCATCTCTTTTGTGCTTTGGTTGGATGTTTCCGGTGAGGGTTGCAAAAATCTCTCAAGAGAGGGGAATAATTCTCTAGGTGATCTTCGAACTTTCCTTCTCCTTCAAGTTGCACTCAATCCTTCAAGAAGAGGTTCTGTACTTTTCTTGTTTCTAGTACAAATTGTATCCTGCATACACAAGAAACAAAACCCTAAAAAGCACTTTTATATAAAAATAAAACAAAAACAAAAATCAAGTCAAATTCAATCAATAATCACACTACTTGAATAGTTAAACCAATGAGTCCCCGACAACGGCGCCAAAAAGTTGTTAAATCTCTGGTAAGTGTACCAGATCATATCAAGTAATATTAAAACTATAAGTCTGAGTATCGTCTCCCAAAGGACTCTTAGGCCTAAACGTTCGTGTGATGTCTTGAAATTGTAAGACTTGAATAAACGACAATTTGAGTTTTAAATGCAAAACGGAAAAGAAACATGCATGCAAAGGTTGATCAATTGAAAATTGAACGATATGGATGAATGGTGTTGTTGGGGTTTACGATTTCATCCTAATCCGCTCTCAAATATCTACTATTCTTACTAAATTCTACTTTGTTATCAATGTTCATACCACTTTCTAAATTACCCTAATCCTAATGTTTTGGTGAAAAGAGCCTACTCCTAATTACTAGTTTACTATGTATAGTCTCCCTAGCAATTATTCATGCATTACATTTGCGCAAAAGTTTTAGACAATTGATCCTCCTATTTCTACGTCTAGGTAATATTGCTATCAAGAGAATTTCCTCATGTCTAGACCTAATTATACGTGTCCATATAGAAAGTATCAAAGATTATGCATTTGAATAATGTCTTATACAAAGCATGAAATATAATGGAGGAAAAAATCAAACAATTGATAAACAGAGCATATGAATAAAGTAGGAATTTCAATATAAGAGAGTTTCAAATAGGAGCTTCTGCATCCAAAATCCGCCTCCAAGGAGTGAAGAGAGTGTTTCTGTCTCCTTTCTGTCAAAAGTTGCCCCTCTGGTTCATTTGGGATCTATTTATAACTCAGAAAAATAACAGAATCTTAACCCAGGCCCATTAGTGTTAGGAAAAGGTTGGCTTCAATTTACACGAAGAGGGGGGGTAAATTGGTGTTAGTTCAAAAACAAAATCTTTTCGCAATCTTGGTATGAAAATTCAAAGCTTTTGATCTTTCCTTGAAATGCAAGTAATGAAAATTTCAATGCAGCGGAAAAACGTAGTTGACTGCTCTAAATATAAAGTCGACTGAAATAAAGAGTGCAGGGATACAGAAAATCAAACACTGGTTTTTATACCGGTTCGGCCAACAATGCCTACATCCAGTGTCCTTCCAACCTTGGAAGCAAATGCACTATAATAATTGCGGTTTTTACAACAAGGAATTTATAGAAGCACCACGCAAAAATATAAATCTCCTCTCTAACCCAAAACCAAATATAGCTGCACATAAAACCAAAATTGCAGCAAGAATCCCCTCTTCTGTAATCTGCACCCACGTTGAACAATCCTCAACGTGTCACCAGCACTCTTCACAGGATGCCAAGCCTATAACAGCATGCTTAACAGGTTGCCAAGCCTATCACAACACACTTCCCAGGTTGCCAAGCCTTCAATCAAATGCAGCAGTCTTTACAGGATGCCAAGCCTTCAAGATCAAAACAGAAACACCTTCTTTGTGCAGATGTTAATCAAACAGTATCGCAATTGGCTCCTCAGTCTGAATCTCTCTCTAGAAAGATCACCACGGTCTTCTTGGAGAATTCTTGGAGCTTCCAAAACTGACAAATAACTTTGAAACAGGACAATGAAAATGTTAGAACAATAAGTCTTTTACCGAATAGATCGTGCTTTGTTCTATTTATAGGTTTCCTGTCATTCTTAGTCAAAAACCCTACTAATCTAGTCGACTGTATTAAAATAGTTATAACTGACAGTCAACATAGAGGCTTGATAACTATTGAAAAATAGTTATTTTCATGCTTCATTTGAGACCAAAATACACCCTATACGGCTTGGAATGAGCTTAGAATCAAGCAAAACACATTAGTTGAGTCCGTTGAGAGTCAAAAGCTATTTTTAGCGATATTATGCTTGTTTTGCATTGTATTGCAGCATTTTTTATAAAGATGAAGAATGAGATTGAAGATGGAAGGTCTTAGACTCAAGAAAGTTGAAGAAACATGAAGAAAGAAGAGTCTAGGAACCGCTCAACGCCCAAAATCCAACGCTGGGCGGCCAAATGCGAGGGGGAGCCACAGTCTCGCGCCCTGGCGGTGCAACCAGGCGGTTTTGCGATTAGAGGCAAACCGTCGGGCGGCGCAATTCACCGCGAGACGGTGGCATTATGGGCAAACTGCCGGGTGACATAAGTGTGACGCCGGGCGGTTGTCTGCTGGGCTTGGGCCTGATTTTTGTGACGCTCCTCAGCTATAAATAGCCCTATTGCAACTTCAGATGTATTCTTTTGACAAAAGAGGGCGGCCAGACCTACTTTTCACTCCTTGGAGAAGATCTCTTGGATGCTTAGGCTCCTTTTTATCCTATCTAGGGTTTGTTTTTCCATTCTTCCATCATTTTTCATCTGGTTTCACCATGACAATGTTGAAGTAATCCCTTTTGTTGTTAGGGAACAATGTAATCTTTTCAAACTCTCTTTTATTGAAACTCTTATTTATTTATATGCTTGTCGTATGCTTTGATCATCAATTGTTGGGTTTCTCTTCTACACTTAAAGCTTTTATCGTTTAACTCATTCGATAATCGTTGTTTGTCTTTATTGATATGAGAACGTACGGTACTGTCATGAACTGGGGGAAATTCCTTGATCAAGCAATACCACCTAGGGATAAGGGGGTAGGACGATCAATTGTTTTTGCTTCTGTTTATAATGCATTATTAATTACTACGGGAGGCTAGGGATAGCAAGCCAGTAATTATTAATAGGCTCTTTTCGTCGAGGGATCGGGCTAAGGGTAGACTAAGAAAGTTTGCATAACAGTTAGATAACAAAGCGAATTAAATAAGAGGAGTAGATAAGAGAGAGTGGATAAGATGAAATTGTAAACCCTAACAACTCCATACATCCATAGTCTTTTTCTCGTTAATTGAATCAATCGCATTTGCATGTTTATTTGTTGTCTCTTGAATTCATACCAATCACTTTTTCTTTACAAGTCTTACGATTTCTATTCACACGAACGATAAGGCCTTCGAGTCTCTTGGGAAGAACGATATTAGGTTTTACCAATTGTATTACTTGAAACGATCTGGTACGCTTGCCAGTTTTGTTCAACAAGTGTTTGGCGCCGTTGCCGGGGACTCGAGGTTTAACTTTTTCAAGTAGTGTGGATTGATTGAAATTTGACTTGTTTGTATTTATTGTTTATATTTTGTTTTGTTTTATTTTGTTTTATTTTTCTGTAAAAGTGATTTTAGGGTTTTGTTTCTGTGTATGCAGGAAACAATACACATTAGAAGCAGAAAGAACCAACAACCTCTTCTAAAAGGGTTATCAGACAGAAGGGGAAGGAAAATCAGACGTTCTTCACGTGAAAATTCTCCATCTCATGAAAGACTTTTGCAATCTTCACTCGAGATTTCTGCACAGGACATTGAGGAGATGGAGAACAAACCTCCTCCAAGACGCACACTGGGGGATTCATCAAACACAGTGGGTCCTTTGCACTTCAACAACATAACTATACCAGTAGATAATGCAACAAACATGGTGATGAACCCTGCACTCATCCAGTTAGTACAGAGCAACCAATTTCACGGGTTATCAAATGAGAATCCCTATAATCATTTGAGCATCTTTGGTGAAATTTTTAATACCGTCAAGATGAATAGAGTTTCGGATGATAGGGTCAGACTCAGCTTGTTTCCTTTCTCTCTTGGAGGAAACGCTAAAGATTGGTTGCATTCATTCCCAGAAGGTACTTTCAGAAATTGGAGGCTGTGGCAAAACAATTTGTCACTAAATTCTTTCCACAGACGAAGATTAATCATGGGAAGCTGGAAATTTCTTCATTCAAGCAAGGAATGGAAGAAACTCTATGACAAGCTTGGGACAGATTTAAAGGCCTGTTGAGGAAAACCCTAGTCCATGGGTTTGATAAGACCTCATATTTACTTGCTTTCCTTGGAGGGCTACACACTCAGTCCAAAATGATGTTAGATGCCTCAGCTGGAGGCAGTATAAACACAAAGACTGAAGATGAGGCTTACAAATTGAAGAAATGGCTATGAATGAAGTAACACAAAGTGAGAGGGGCGTATAGAAAGGAGGACTCTTGCATCTCTCTGCTGATAATGCTATGACTGTGCAAAATCATCTCCTTACTTAAAAACTGGACAAGTTAACAGAGGTCCTTTCTGAACTTCCAAAGGGAATAAGGAATATCTCTCAGACTCTACAACTTTGCGATTTATGCGGTGGTGACCATATCAATGGTTAATGTGCTTTCACGGAAGAAATACAGCAGGAAGTAAATTACATGGGGAATCAATTCCGGTACAAGCAAGGTAACGCCAATCAAGGCAATTCTAGCCAAGGTTGGAAGAACCACCGAGTCTTAGACAGAATCAGAATACTTCTTTTGGGCAAGGAGGAAACTTCCGGCAACAACAACCATCACCTTTATGGCAGCAGGTGAGTAGCTTGACAGAGACTGTTAGAGGCTTAAGTGATAGATTTGATAAATTTTTCAAAGAATATGAGTCTCAGCTAAACAGTAATCAAGCCAACTTTAGATCATTGGGGTCACAGATTGGCCAGCTGTCTAAAAGAATAGAAATCACAGAGAAGAATCAGTTTAGGGCTAACACTGATGTTATCCCTAAAGAAGAGTGCAAAGCTATTCTGAAAGGAGATAAAAGGAAGGAGAAGTTGAACTGATTAATTTCGAAAGTACTGGAGAAGAAGATGAAGAGATGATGAGTGCTGATGAATTCAATGAGCAGAAAAGTAGTGAAGATGAAAAAGAAGAAGGTCAGAAAGAAGAAGAGGTCAGTGAGTTAGATATGAGTGGAGGTGAAGAAGAAACGAGAATAAAAAGCAGTCATAATGGGACATTTAGAGAAATTTTTATCCAAAAGATTGTGGTACCTTCAGTAAATCAGTAGATCCCTCCCTATTATGAAAAAATTAAATACAATCTTGAAGATGAAATTGAACTCACTGACGAAGAAGAGGATCCTATTATTCAACCTTAGAAGAGGAATCATCCGCCTAAGGTAGAAGATCCAGGATGTTTAAAACTATCATGTGTTCTGAATGATTTTGATGTAGAAGCCATGATAGATTCTGGATCAAGCATCAATATGATATCCAAGGATTTTTTGAAAAAAATCAGAGGGCTAGTGTTGAAACCGTCTGGTCTTACTATGACAATGGAGGATGGTTCTATAAAAATAACACTGGGTATGGTGGAGGATGTTATTGTGCGAGTAGAACAACTAGAGTTCTTGGTAGACTTCATTGTCATGGACATGGAAACTGTGGATGAGATTCCAGTGATTTTGGGAAGACCCTTCACGGCAACTTCAAATATGCTTATTAATGTTTATGATAGAAGAATAATGATGAGAGACCCAGATTATTCGTTTCTTTATACTGGCTATGAGGAGAATGAGGTCAAAATGATAAAAAGAGCCAGACATGAGGAGTCAGGGGGAGAAGCTGAACATGAAGAGAGCACATCAGGTACTGATTATTCTGACAGCTGTAATGTTTTGCAGGTACCTGTGAATAAAGGAAGAAGAACCATTCACCCAAAATCAAAAGAAGACCCACTCCGACCAGGGAGTAAAGTGAAATATAAGAGGAGGGAGTGTGATGAGTCGATATTTTATTGATTTCACTTAGTTTATTGTGCTATAATTAATCAGGGAATTGTGCTTAAATGTCCGATATTTTCCCATTTTTCCTAATTGTGCTTAATTTGACCGGAAATTCTTATTTTAAACAATTTGAATTATCTGAGAGTAATTATTTGCATTATTCATTGTAGGGAAATTGCTGGATAATATTTTGGGACTTAAAGAGAAATGTCACATCAATTTTATTCTAAACTTAATTGAGAAAGGAGGTGTGAATTTGATTTCAGGGTACGCATGGAAGAAAGCACACGAATATATATATATATATATATATGGAGGGCTGGAACGTTACCGATGCTTGAATGGAAGAAGCAATTATCATTTTTAATTGTTTTGCAATGCTGGAACCATTTCTTTATCATTGAAGAGTGAGTGGTGTTACGGATGGCTGCTGATTTCATCTAGGAATTGCACATGCGGTGATTAAATTAATGGGAGGAAGCAAGTGATGTCACGGTTCATGATGATGGATTTCTTTTCTTTGCTGGAATGCTACTCACGTCTAGCATAGGAGGAGGCTTTGTTTCCAATTGGAAAAGTGCACACGGCCCAAAATGAGAAGGGAGGCTGCACGTCCTACATTAGCTGGACTCCATGCTGCAACAACAAATTTTGGACAATTAATTAGGAGGTACAACCCATATGCAATGATGTCCAACAATTAAACTTGTAGCATCTATCCAGTGTTGTAAAAAAAAAGAAGCAACACATCTTCAAGCCACGGCCCAGGCTAAACTTCACGTTCCACATGCCACGGTCCAGCTGCTTGAGCAGCAGCTTAAGGGGCCCATCCCGTGATGGAGGAGCACGCTGGCAGCAGGGCCACACGCAGAGGACGGATTCACACGTTATATCTTCATTTGGAGAAGCAACTCAAGGGGTAACGTAGAGAAGGAATGGGCTGACTTCTTTGGGCTTTGCTTTAAAAGAAATATGACACAGACTTCATTGCTTATCACATCTAGCTGCCACCGAAAAGAAAGATTAGCATCCAGCAGGCTTTAAGAACAAAACAAAATGCACACTAGGTCATGGCCCAGCAACAACTTCCACATCCAGCAGCTTCCATCAAGCCTCAAACAGTCCAGCAGCAGCTGCACGTCATTTTTCATTCCATGAGCTCGGCCCAGCAGCTGCCACCAAGGGGGTCCAACTTAGGAACACAAACCTAGGTAGATTCCTAGGACCAGCCGCCATTTTTTTAATATACTTGACTGGAACATTTTTGGAGGACTCTTGGAACATTATGTAGAGGAAGAAAATGGTGTTTTTGGTTTTCAACATGGAGGTGCACCAGCCACCTTGAGCAGAGTAGTAGCGTCTAGCTTTTGGGGAGCTCATCTTGTCTCCATTTTTCTTTTATTTTGCTGGAACCGAGAAGCACTGGCATTAACATTTCTTTCTTCTATTGATTTCTACGATTATTATAGCCATTACTTTTGCTTAGATATTGTTTCTTTTGTTCCTTTGATTTTAGCACAAGGGTCTCGGTGGTTGAATGATTAAGTGAGGCTGATTCATTTTCTTTGCTTTAATTTGATAATTTATTTTACACGTTACGATTTTGTCTAAAGAAAGAAGCTCTGTGACACTGCTTTTAATCTTCACGCTGCTTTCAATATTTTTTTTTTATTATTCGGTGTTTTGATTGTATTTGGGAATGTTACTGTCACACACTCATTTGCATTCTGGTTGAAGTGATGTGACGGGGGATGAATTAATTGGGGAAGAGGCCTACAGCCTTCACGCTGGAATAGAGTAGGAGTTGATCTTTTAGGTGGAGTCACGGTTTAGGAATGGTCACGGTCTGTGATGGATGTTTATTAGGAAATTTATTTGCTTTTAGAAACATGCACATTTTCATATTACTTGGCTATTATAGTTGCAACTAGGAATTTCACGTATGCTTATTCGGTTCTTTTCCACATGTGCCATTTTTTATTTTATCCACCAAGTTTATGTTTCCTTGCTTTAGTTAGAATGTGTTCGGTCTTAATTATTTTGATTGTTAACTCATCCATTTCTTTTAAGCATAATTTAATTAGTTGGCTAGTTTACATCGATTGATCCCTACTTTAATTGATAGGACTGTTCGGTTTATTGCTTCCGTTTCCTTTGATGTTGCCTATTATGTTCGGTCGTGTTAATTTAATTTTGATGTTAGCTTAAATTAGTTAGGTTGATTGTTAATAATATTACTTTGCTTCCCTGAGACTTTTGAACTTTAATTGCCATACTGCTGCATTGATTCTGCTCAATATTTAATCTGTTGTCTGCCTATGATTAGGTACACGCTTAGTTGCCTAATCGGTGTCAATTCTTCACTTAGTTGATTATATTGTATGGTGGATGACTGATTAATTTTATGCATTGCATTCGCTTAGTCTGTAATTTTGAAGATTGAATTAGCCTTCGCTTAGTTGGGTGATTCGTGTCAGATTTGGATTAGAGTAGTGTGTACTTGTCGTTGATCTGTGATTGGAAGCATAGTAATTGAGTTAATGACCAACCGTTTTCATTCTGTATTTGATTCCATTTTTACATCTGTGTTTGCATTTTTGTTTGCATCCGTGTTTTAATTTTGTTTATCCGCGTTCACAAAAGCTTTCACAACCCCCCCCACTTCGTCTTTGACCTGATTCTCGAACCAAAATTGGTCCTTGAGAGACGACCTAGGAGTCATTTCCTAGCTATACTGCATTTCTAAATTGTACATCAAATTTGTATGGGTTGCGACAGCCCATCAGAGTGGGTATTAAATGAGCTGAAGGAGAAAGGGGTGGTGGACATTGAAGCACCATACAACAGACATACCAAAAGAGTGGACAGAGGAAATCTGAGGATCTGGTGTACTGGAGACACCAACACAAAGGATAACACGTGATGCTGCTGGGACAATTAATTTTGTTGTAAAATAGTAGTCTTAGGCATATTTCATTTTGAACTTGTAAAGTTTTTCTTTATGGTTTGTGAACAATTTTTGGGTAGCATCCACTGAGGGATGCTAATTTTTTATGTCCACTGAAGGATATCAGGAAGGCACACCCACTGATGGGTGTTGGTAAGGTTTGCATTTACTGATGAGAGCTAAATACATTCGGGTCAGGCTCGTGACGTTAAATAAGCGCTACCTAGGAGGCAACCTAGCTGATCGTTTATTTGTTTTTAAATTCTGTCTTTAGTACACTATAGGTTTGCATGTCCATTTAAGAGGGAAAAGACTTGTACTTGAAAAATTGAAGGTAAAAATCAGGTGCTACAGGGAGGAAGTGCACAAAAGCAAGCAAAGAAAGGGGGTGAGAAACTACCGCTCACCGTCGGGCGGTGCATTTTACCGCCGGGCGGTGGCGGCGAACACCTCAGCCCAACCTCTTTAAAGCTGGGCGGTTTTAGGTGTTCTGCACTTGAGTCCTCTCATTTGGATTTCGCCAAGCGATCTTCCCAAGCCTTAGCACCCAATTTGCACCTTCAAAAGGGTTTTCAAAGAGATTTTTCCCACATTTTTTTACCACCCACTCACAAAAACCTAGTTCTTGTATACACTTTAGGGTTTTGGTGAGAGTTGTGCATTGTGAGCTTTTCATCATCAAATTTGAAGATTCTTTGCAAGCATATAACATCTCCACTCAAGTAAGTTGTGCAATTTTATTCTTAGGTTTCTATTCATGAAATTTAATGAAGAACATGCTTAGGAACATGATAATTTGGAAATTTTGATTTCGATGCATGAATTGATGAAATAGGAATTGTTTAAATAGATTAAATTGCATGGACTCTTGTCTGGATTGATGAAATTGGTGTTTGAGTGGAGATTAGGGCATTGTAGAAAAGTTATTTTCCAAAACCCTAGCGCACCGCCGGGCGATAATTTTGGGTGTCGGGCGGTGTTGCAACTTGAAGCATACCGCCGGGCGGTCCCTTTAGGTGCCAGGCGGTTTGCCTCAATGTTTGTTGGATGCTAGATTTTGATGTAGGGATACCGAAGGAGCCTTGTTTTCCCCTCAGTATTGAACTGTAAATGGTTTAGAATTGATTGATGATGCGTTAACTTCTAATGATAAATTCCTGGGGTTTGTTTTGAATTATATATTATGCAGGAATGGTATCACCATCAAGAAGGGGGAGAAATACTGGCAACAAGAGGAAGGAGCCTGAAAGGTCACGAGGATTTGACTCTCATAGGTTCCTCTCCAAAATGCATGAAGAACACTTTGCAATTATGCAGGAGAGGAGATTACTTATGGAGAGGAAGGTTACCTTCATTCCTGATTTCGCTCCTGAATTTGGAACAGATATTATGAGGCGAGACTAGGAAATGTTGACTACTTACCCTGCGCCAGCTAGTATTGAGTTGGTAAAGGAATTCTACACAAACACCTTATCTAGAGGTGGAGTTTCGGCTGGAAGGTATATGAGTTATGTGAGGGGGCATAATATCAGGTATGACCTCGATACCATAAACAATTTTTTGGGCACTGAGTAGCCAGGAGAGCAGTGTCAGTATGCGGCACAAGTTGGTTTGGTTGGTGACATAGCTGAGATTGAGAGGATTATGTGTCTCCCTGGAAGGCATTGTCAGGCTAACCCTAATGGAGCTCCGGTCAACATTAAGAGGCTAGACTTGACGCCTTTAGCAAGATATTGGATGGCATTCACTCATGGCAACATAAAGTCGTGCTCCCATATCTCTGACATCACGATGCATCGTATCATTCTCATCTAGTGCATGCTGAAGTAGATGGACGTAAACGTTGGCAAGATCATTGCTGACGAAATACGGAGCTGCGCTACTACAGTGAGTAGCAGGACACCATTGGGGCATCCATCTCTGATCACCTTTTTGTGTCGACAGGCCGGGGTGGACACTGCGGTTCCACCATACGGGAGACCCAGAAATTCCATTAATGCATCTTATTATCATCAGTACTGCGCAGAAGCAGGAGCAACACCTAGGAGACGTCCTAGGATAGCAGTAAAGCAGTAGGGGCAGGGACCTGAGGATGCACCAACACAACATGTTGAGCCATTCCAGATGCGGGACATGTACATCTCCATGATGGAGGCTAGGACGGAGGCTCTTCGTAGAGGGTAGATAGCTACTGCTAAGATGATAATTGGATCATATGATCGGCCACCAGTGCATAGGTGGACTATGGACGAGTTCCATAATGTTATGGCTTGGCCTCAAGAGCAGGCACATGGTAGCAGGTCTGGAGCAGCTGGAGCATCAAACATGGACGAGGATGATGATGAAGAAGATTTTGAGGATGCTGATGATGAGAGGCAGGAGGACTCAGATGGCAGCATGGGATGATTGAGGGCATTTACTGATGGATTTCTTTCATTTTTGCATTTTGAATTTTTTTTTTTTAGAATAAGTTGAACTTTTATTTTATTTGTAATGTCTTTGCTTGGCTTGAAACTTTTCTGACAATGTTTGATTGAATGACATGTGTGATAAGTCTATTTGATGATGATGTGATGTGAATGATAATTGAGTTGTGTTGCATGTTAACATTCAAGTGACAAAGTTCTCTAGTATTGTGGACAGATGTGTGATAAATTATGATTGTGGTTATGAAGCTAAGCAGGGTGTATAAATGAATGATGTGTGAGAAAGCATGCTGTGTGAGGTATTGAGCTCAAGAGTTTTCATTGTTGTATGTATTGTTCACTGGAAAACATGAATCATATTGCTTTAATCTTGATGATTGATTGAATTGCATGTGAATATCATATGATCAAGGCCATTTTTGAAAACCCTTCTCTAGCCAAATTTTTCACCCAAAGTGCTTCAAATATTATACCCTTTTTGAACCTTAGCCTGAAACAGGATGTAAACCCTTGATTTGAAATTCTTTACCTTAAGTTGGTTTGAGCTTAAATGTATGTGTTGACAAGGTTCAAGTTTGGGGTTATGTGGGGGAAATTGAAAAAGCATCGAGCTCCAATATGGAAAAAGAAAAATGCATGAGAAAAAGAAAAGAAAAGAAGAAAAACATGAAGATGAGCTCAATGTAAAATTAAAAGAAAAGGAAAGAAGCTGGGAATAAGTGAGATTGGTGAGGAAGAGAGTTGTGCTTAAATTTTGAACATCTTTGTAGCTCTCTTAACTCAAGGATTTTGCATTCCAGAAAAACCAATTTTTTTTTTCTTGTTAGCCCAACTTCAATACAAGCCTTAAAAAAGTCCTTATGATGGCATTTGCATGTGAAGATTTTGATTGTTTGAGATAAATGGCAAATGTTGTTTCATGTGACTTGAGAATAAGAGAGAGTTGGAGTGTCACCTTAAACACTTGAGTGATTGAGTGAAACACTTGCTTGGTGAGAAATTGATAAAGTTCATGCTTACATTTTTGCTTAGTGGATTGGTCATTCATAAAGTGTAACATCTGTTGAGGAATTTGTGATCATGTGAACTGATTTTGAATTGAAAGCATACATGCATTTTAATTTGACTTCACTGAAAATCTGAAATTGAGTAGTTCTTGTCATGAATTTCATGAATGTTGAATTATTGGATGAAAAATGGAAGGCCAAGTTTTGTTTTGTTTGCTTGAGGAGAAGCAAAGTTCTAAAGTTTGGGGTTGTGATAACTGTTGAAAAACAATTATTTTCATGCTTCATTTGAGACCAAAATACACCCTATAATGCTTAGAATGAGCTTAGAATCAAGCAAAACACGTTAGTTGAGTCAGTTGAGAGTCAAAAGTTGTTTTTAGCGATATTATGCTTGTTTTGCATTGTTTTGCAGCATTTTTGATAAACATGAAGAATGGGATTCAAGATGGAAGGTCTTAGACTCAAGAAAGATGAAGAAACATGAAGAAAGAAGAGTCTAGGAACTGCCCAGCGCCCAAAATCCAACGCTGGGCGGCCAAATTCGAGGGGGAGCCACTGTCTCGCGCCCTGGCTGTGCAACCAGGCGGTTTTGCAATTAGAGGCAGATCGCCGGGCGAAGCAATTAACCACCGGGCGATGACGCGATTATGGGCAAACCGTCGGGCGGCATAAGTGTGACGCCGGGCGGTTGTCTGCTGGGCTTAGGCCTGATTTTTGTGATGCTCCTCAGCTATAAATAGCCCTATTGCGAGTTCAGATGTATTCTTTTGACAGAAGAGGACGGCCAGACCTACTTTTCACTCCTTGGAGAGTATCTCTTGAATGCTTAGGCTCCTTTTTATCCTATCTAGGGTTTGCTTTTCCATTCTTCCATCATTTTTCATCTGGTTTCACCATGACAATGTTGAACTAATCCCTTTTGTTGTTAGGGAACAATGTAATCTTTTCAAACTCTCTTTTATTGAAACTCTTATTTATTTATATGCTTGTCGTATGCTTTGATCATCAATTGTTGGGTTTCTCTTCTACACTTAAAGCTTTTATCGTTTAACTCATTTGATAATCGTTGTTTGTCTTTATTTATATGAGAACGTACGGTACTGTCATGAACTGGGTGAAATTCCTTGATTAAGAAATACCACCTAGGGATAGGGGGGCAGGACGATCAATTGTTTTTGCTTTTGTGTATAATGCATTATTAATTACTAGGGGAGGCTAGGGATAGCAAGCCAGTAATTATTAATAGGCTCTTTTCGCCGAGGGATCGGGTTAAGTGTAGACTAAGAAAGTTTGCATAACAATTAGATAACAAAGCGAATTAAATAATAGGAGTAGATAAGAGAGAGTGGATAAGATGAAATTGTAAACCCCAAAACTCCATACATCCATAGTCTTTTTCTCGTTAATTGAATCAATCGCATTTGCATGTTTATTTGTTGTTTCTTGCATTCAAACCAATCATTTTTTCTTTACAAGTCTTACGATTTCTATTCACACGAACGATAAGGCCTTCGAGTCTCTTGGGAAGAACAATATTGGTACGCTTGCTAGTTTTGTTCAACAAGGCTCCTCAGTCAACCAATTCAATGCATATTCATGACAGTTGACTTAGTCAGCCAATCTTAACTAACTTTTGAAAAACTAGTCGTTGGAGCAAGTAGGTATAAAATAATTCTAAAAATAACAACACAGTCGAATAGGTGTTCCACTCTGTCGACTGACACTTGAAAAACACTTTGAAATTCTTTTCCACTCAAAATCTCATCAACCACATAGTCACAAAATCTGTACTAAGATTTTAGCTTAGTCGAATCCAATACTAGTGTATTCGACTGAACCAGATCTTTGTCACAGCAAATATAAGTTCATAAAAGTGATTGTGAGCTTTTCTTTAGAAATCTCCAGAGATAATCAAAATCATTTTATCACACATTTCAATACAAGCGTGTTCTAAACATATAGCACATAATCAATCAAGGGATACATGCAAAACAACCAAACATGTTCAACAAAATCATTGTAGAAAACAATATAGCATATCAGCTGAACATGTAATACTGGAACTTATGTACTGTTATTAAGCAATGTATTGTCATCATCAAAAACCAGTTTGATATAGAGTTTTGTGGTGTCAATAATCTCAACAATCTCCCCCTTTGACCAGATCGGGGTGCCATGTCCCTTTCAACTGTAAGAAATCAGATAGTCCTTGTGATTCAAGCCAGAATGGAAATGCGAATCCTTCACCTTTGAACATTTCAAGGTTGATGTTCATTTGAGAAACTACTGCCTTTACAGATCCATTTGTGAACCTTAGTCTTTCTTCTTCATTACTGAACCAATTTGATGTGCAAGACTTGTTGTTTGTTGATCCGCAGTCCTCATTCACGGACATACTCGAAGAACCCATGACATGATGATTCTTTGAAGCTTTCTTGAAGGATTTTGAGGGAGGTAGAAATGCGACAAGACAGAATGGGTTTGGAATTTAAGTGTGTCCTAAATAAGGAGGGAAAAATGTGCGCCTCATTTAATGTTTGAATGGTTAAGACAACTTTTATGTTTCAGAAGAATAATAAACAGAGGATATAGTCGAATGTATTATCTCTTGGAGTCGGCTATGACCAAAAAAAAACATTTTCACACAGATTCAATCAATTAAACAATTACACACACAATGCAAACAATCATACAACAACATTCAATCAATATATGCATGATGCAGTAGGTATATACAGATTTACCAGTTGTAGGCACTCAAGGTTTTTGAAATGTTCCGTAGTTGACTTGTCCTTGAGAACAGTTCCTGTACCAGTTGCATATCCTGCAAAACAGTTAAGTTTTGGTTGCTGATACCCATTTAATTTTGGGTCCTTGATTTTCAGTTCTTGTTACATGTTCGTTTGGTATCCATACACATAATCCTTGAGGAACAACATGTCTATAATAACATGTTTGTGCTGAAGCTTTTCTTCTTGCTTTGACCTGCATGGCTAGACAGTTGACTATAATTTTGCATAAGTCGAGTAAACTTTCTTACCATCAAGGTCATCAGCTCTTTGTCATCCATGACTGCTTGTGTGAGATTATTACTTGCAGCTTTCAGAGCAATGGACTTCTTTTCTTCAATCTCCTTTTCATCCTTCAGTCTATCAAGTTCTAATTCATGTTCACGTAGCTTGCCAAACAAGGTAGCCATGTTCATAGTTGTAAGATCTTTGGATTCAGAGATTGCAGTGACTTTAGGTTGCTAGTTCCTATTCAGACTTTTCAAAATCTTGATGTTGATTTCTTCTTTCTCAAAAGCTTTGCCAAGAGCCATCAGGTGGTTTACAATATGAGTGAACCGTTTCTGGACATCATAGATGTTCTCACCAGCTTTCATTCTGAACAACTCATATTCTTGTATCAATGAATTCTTCCTGGCACTCTTGACTTCATCCGTGCCTTCATGTGTTACCTCTAGAACATCCCACATTTCCTTTACAGTCTTGAATTGGGATAACCTGAAAAATTCATCAATTGTTAGTGCAGAGGCAATAATATTTCTAAGTTTAACATCATACTGAGCTTTTCTATTTTCATCAGTAGTCCACTCAGTAAAAGGTTTTAAAACAGTTTCACTATTAACAGTTTTTGTAGGCACATATGGACCATTTAAAGTGGCATCCAAAATTCCTTTATCTTGCGATTCAAGAAAGATCTGCATGCGAATTTTCCAAAAAGGATAGTTTTCACCAGCAAACAGAGGTGGTCTGTTTGTTGAAGCACCTTCACCAAAAGTTTGAAAATTTAAAGCCATCCTTAGGTTTTACAGTCGAATAGAATAAAAACAGAGTCGACTGAATTTTCAAATATCTTATGAAAACCAGTTCTGGTGCCAATTGTTAGGAAACAGGTTGGCTTCAATTTACACCAAGAGCGGGGGGGTGAATTGGTGTTAGTTTAAAAACAAAATCTTTTCGCAATCTTGGTATGAAAATTCAAAGCTTTTGATCTTTCCTTGAAATGCAAGTAATGAAAATTTCAATGCAGCGGAAAAACGTAGTTGAGTGCTCTAAATATAAAGTTGACTGAAATAAAGAGTGCAGGGATAGAGAAAATCAAACACTGGTTTTTATACTGGTTCGGCCAACAATGCCTACATCCAGTGTCCTTCCAACCTTCAAAGCAAATGCACTATAATGGTTGCGGTTTTTACAACAAGGAATTTATAGAAGCACCACGCACAAATATAAATCTACTCTCTAACCTAAAACCAAATATAGCTGCACATAAAACTAGAATTGCAACAAGAATCTCCTCTTCTGCAATCTGCACCCACGTGGAACAATCCTCAACGTGTCACCAGCACTCTTCTCAGGATGCCAAGCCTATAACAACACGCTTCACAGGTTACCAAGCCTATCACAACACACTTCCCAGGTTGTCAAGCCTTCAATCAAATGCAGCAGTCTTTACAGGATGTCAAGCCTTCAAGATCAAAACAGAAGCACCTTCTTTGTGCAGATGTTGATCAAACAGTAAGTGCAATTAGCTCCTCAATTTGAATCTCTCTCAAGAAAGATCACCACCGTCTTCTTGTAGAATTCTTGGAGCTTCCAAAACTGAGAAATAACTCTAAAACAGGACAATGAAAATGTTAGATCACTAAGTCTCTTGTGGAACAGACCGTGCTTTGTTCTATTTATAGGTTTCCTGTCATTCTCAGTCGAATACCCTACTAATCCAGTCGACTGTATTAAAATAGTTGTAACTGACAGTCAACACAGAGGCTCCTCAGTCAACCAATTCAATGCACATTCATGACAGTTGACTTAGTCAGTCAATCTTAACCAACTTTTGAAAAACTAGCTGTTGGAGCAAGTAGGTATAACAAAATTCCAAAAATAACAACAACACAGTCGAATAGGGGTTCCACCATGTCGACTAACACTTGAAAAACACTTTGAAATTCTTCTCCACTCAAAATGTCATCAAGCACATGCTCACAAAATCTGTACTAAGATTTTAGCTTAGTCGAATCCAATACTTGTGTATTCCACTGAACCAGATCTTTGTCACAGCAAATATAAGTTCATAAAAGTGCTTGTGAGCTTTTCTTTAGAAATGTGCAGAGATAATCAAAATCTTTTTATCACACATTTCAATACAAGCATGTTCCAAACATATAACACATAATCAATCAAGGGAACATAGATGCAAAACAACAAAACATGTTCAACAAAATCATTGTACAAAACAGTATAGAATATCAGTTGAACATGTAATACTGGAACTTATGTACTGTTATTAAGCAATGTGTTGTCATCATCAAAAACCAGTTTGATATAGAGTTTTGTGTTGTCAACAATCTCAACAATCTACCCCTTTGACCAAATAGGGGTACCATGTCCCTTTCAACTGTAAGAAATCATATAGCCCTTGTGATTCAAGCCAGAATGGAAGTGCGAATCCTTCACCTTTGAACATTTCAAGGTTGATGTTCATTGGAGAAACTACTGCCTTTACGGACCCATTTGTGAACCTTAGTCTTTCTTCTTCGTTACTGAACCAATTTGAAGTGCAAGACTTGTTGATTATTGATCCGCAGTCCTCATTCACAGACATACTCAAAGAACCCGTGACAAGATGATTCTTTGAAGCTTTCTCGAAGGATTTTGAGGGAGGTAGAAATGTGACAAGACAGAATGGGTTTGGAATTTAAGTCTGTCCTAAATAAGGAGGGAAAAATGGGCACCTCATTTAATGTTTCAATGGTTAAAACAACTTTTCTGTTTCAGAACAATAATAAACAGAGGATATAGTCGAATGTAATATCTCTTGGAGTCGGCTATGACCAAAAGAAATATTTTTTCACACAGATTCAATCAATCAAACAACTAAGCACACAATGCAAACAATCATTGATGGGTGTCGCAACCCATACAAATTTGATTGCATATTAAGAAATGCTGTATAGTTCTAGGGAATGACCCCTAGGTCGTCTCTCAAGGACCAACTGCGGTTCAGAGTCAAGTCTAACACAAAGTGGGGGGGGGGGGTTATAAATGTTGTTTGTGGATGCGGAAAAATTAAAATGAAATTAAAACAGTAAAAACGAAAATTCACGCGGGAACTAGGCAGCTCTGACCTTTGCTCAATGTTTGAACCATAACTTTTTCTAGAAAGCTCTAAATGACATGCGGTTTTTTTTCCTGGAAAGTGGACTCAATTATCTTTCATTTGACATATAAAACGTAGCATTTGGACATCTGGTGTGGTTGCAGTTATTTTTTTAAAATCGAGTCCAGAGAGTGAAAATGTTAAATCCAACACTAGAGCAAACAAATATCTAAGCACAATTAAATTAAATTAAATGCAAAACTAAATTAAAGAAATTACAAACAATTAATCCTACAATGCAAATTAATTTAAACCACAAGAAATAAATAAACACAATTTCCTACTAGCAATTTATGTGACCAAGTGCATCCACTAAACACATTGAAATTAGAAATGGCCAAAAAAAAAGAAAACCTCAAAGCCGTGACTCACTATGGTTCAATCCCATCTCATTTTCTCCAATTAATAGTCAAACCAAAACAAAATGCTAGTGGCAGCTGCAGCATATTTTAAGGAAAGAAAAAGAAAAGAAGTTTAATGCAAGCTTCACTCAATGAATCATCACCGTCACTTCTTCAAGAAAGAGAATGCTACTGCTGCAATGATTCCACCATAAAGTGCTAAAAGGAAAGAAAAAAAATTGCTCTCCATTTCATCCATTGAACACGGCGTAACATAATTTTTTTCAAGCTCATCCTCCAACAAAAAAAAACATTCAAAAGCCAAAAAGTAAAGTAAGGTGAATGGCGGCCTGTAGCTCTCCTTCAAGCACCGTTTTCATTCAGTAATAATCTCCAAAGAAATGTTCAGCCCTTCCACAAAATAAAATAGAAAGGGAAATGTGCTTGTTTCATTCATTCAATGTAACAGTAGAAAGCATTCAAAATCTCATCCTCCAAATAAAAAAAATGTTCAAAAGCAAATGACCCAAAAACAAGTAGCAGTTAGACATTGAAATGCTCTTCTAAATAAACTAAAAGTGTTGGAATAAAGAAATGGAAATCTAGCCGTAACCCTCCATTTGTTATGCAGCGTCTTCTTCTCCAACCAAAAATGAATGTCCCAGTAAGTGTCGGCTGTTGGACACCTCGTCTAAGCACACCCTAGCAAATGCCACACCGCCCTCCTTTTAAGAGATTTTTTTTTTCCTTTTCTTGTTGGACCCCTCATTTAATTAAAGCTGGACCGTGACTTTTTTTGAAGCTAGACCGTGGCATCATTTGCTATTGCTGCAGCGTGGAGCATATCTGCACCATGTAAGCTTCCATAATATAAAAAAATATTATTGCACCATGAAGACTATCCAAATTGAATTCAACAAAGTCAATAAATGAAATTGATGCACCATAATTTCAAACATTAAAATATTCAAAAAAATAAACTAAAGAAAGAGTGGTGGCTGGTAGCTACAATCCTTGCAGGCTATGACACCTCCTGGTTGCAATTTTTAATTGGTGCTTGCAGCTCCTCTTCCATCTATCTCAATCAAAAAGTGCATAAGACTAAATAAAAAAAAAGGCAAGTAATGAATCTGCAATTGATGGCCATGAATGAAAATAAAAAATCTGCACCATGTGCATTCAAGAAAGAACGAAATGATTTTTTAAAGAAAACAATGCAAATGACCATGAACTTCTCTAGAATCACCGCTTCAGCTAGCAAAGTGAATGCCACTCTCCAAAACGCCTGCCACTTCTTCCATCCAGCACCGTCCACACTTCAAGCTAATCATCTATTCACGGCAGCAACAATTATCAAAGTCCATCACCAATTCTCCATCAATCACCGAATCTTTACTTAATAAAAACTAAAAAGAAAATGTTCAAGCATTGCACAAAACGTAAAAGAAAAGTGAACCCATTTTCATTCCATCAAATCATTTCGGACAATAAAGACTAAGAAAAATATTCTAGCACTTGCATAAAAATTAAATCAAAAGGAGAAGGGAGATGTTCTTCTTCATTCAACCATAATCCAAAATTGTAAATAAATGCTCCATAGCAAAAACGTTCCAGCAGCAAGCTCCCTAGAGAGAAAATGACGGCTGATACTCTTCTTTAATCCCTAGGCCAAGTGTTTAAAAATAATGGGTGGGGTCCACCCCAAAACCCTAGGTGCCAAGTGTTCATTTTTTTACTATTGGGCTCAACCTCAAATACCAAAAATTGGCCCACAATGTCAAAGTTTGTTGAAAAATTCTAAACTACTAAATTAAAATACAACTAATTCTAAAACGCTTATGGAAGAGTCTTGATTTATTTTGTCTCCATCCTAATGCTCCAAAATATGTCTCCAATATTTTCCCTGCAATTAATAATGCAAATAATTAGCTCAAAAAATTCAAATTAATTAAAATTAGAATTTCCGGTCAAATTAAGCATGTTTAGGAAAAACGGGAGAATACTGGAAAATTAAGCACAATTCCCTGATTAATTCTAGCACAATAAACTAAGTGAAGTCGATAAAATATCGACTCATCAATCATACAACAACATTCAATCAATATATGCATGATGCAGTAGGTAGATACAGACTTACCAGTTGTAGACACTCAAGGTTTTTGAAATGTTCTGTAGTCGACTTGTCCTTGAGAACAGTTCTGTACCAGCTGCATATCCTGCAAAACAGTTAAGTTTTGGTTGCTGGTACTCATTTAATTTTGGGTCCTTGATTGTCAGTTCTTGTTACATGTTCCTTTGGTATCCATACACATAATCCTTGAGGAACAACAACATGTCTATAATAAGAATTTCTAACAGTATGACCAACACATCTACAGTAAAAACATGCATTTCTAGCAGGTTTTCTTAATTCATTAAGCTTTCTAGCATTGGTTCTGTTAGAGTATCCTTTAAATCCAATTCCCTGCCTATTATTGGTTCGGCTAGAAGAATTTAATACAGCATCTAACTTGTCACTTGCTTGAGTAAACTTAGCTAGCTTGCTAGTCAAGTAATCAGTCTTTTCAATATGCAAAGGACAATTTTCACAAGCTTTTTCAACCGTAACAGTTTAAATTTCAATATTCTTAGCAGATAGCAAGGCTTTATCCAATTCTTTTTCTAATCTTTCATTTTCAGTCACAAGGTCTTTAATTCTATTTTCAAAATCTCTTCTCTTAGAGCACAGTCGATTTACCTTGTACTGCAGTCGCATAGCCTCAGCATGTATTTCTTTGAAAGCATCTTGAACTAGATCATATTTGACTTCTACAGGCTCATTCGATATGTCTACATCACTGTCATAGTCGTCCCATGTCAGACTTGTCATATAGCACAAATTTGATTCCTCCATTTGATTAGAATCCTCATCACTTGAGCTTTCAGATTCAGAATTTTCCCAAGCAATGTAGGCTGGTTTCTTTCTCATATATATGCTTTGAGGAAATCTTTTCTTCCCTTTCTGTTTTGGCTGTAATTCAGGACATTCAGGCTTGATGTGACCTTCTTTTCCACATTCATAGCACTGAACAGTGTTTGTACTGAAGCTTTTCTTCTTGCTTTGACCTGCATTAGACAGTTGACTATCATTATGCATAAGTCGACTAAACTTTCTTACCATCAAGGTCATCAGCTCTTTGTCATCCATCACTGCTTCTGTGAGATTATTACTTGCACCTTTCAGAGCAATGAACTTCATTTCTTCAATCTCCTCGTCCTCCTTCAGTCTGCCAAGTTCTAATTCATGTTCACGTAGCTTGCCAAACAAGGTAGCCATGTTCATAGTTGTAAGATCTTTGGATTCAGAGTTTGCAGTGACTTTAGGTTGCCAGTTCCTGTTCAGTCTTTTCAAAATCTTGATGTTGATTTCTTCTTTCTCAAAAGCTTTGCCAAGAGCCATCAGGTGGTTTACAATATGAGTGAACCGTTTTTGGATATCATAGATGTTCTCACAAGCTTTCATTCTGAACAACTCATATTCTTGGATCAATGAAATATTCCTGGCACTCTTGACTTCATCCGTGCCTTCATGTGTTACCTCTATAACATTCCATATTTCCTTTTCAGTCTTGCATTAGGATATCCTGAAAAATTCATCAATTGTTAGTGCAAAGGCAATAATATTTCTAGCTTTAACATCATACTAAGCTTTTCTATTTTCATCAGCAATCCACTGATAAGGGTTGAAAAACCATTATTTTCATATGGTATTTCATACCAAATTACTCCCTTTACTGCTTAGAATGAGCGTAGAATCAAGCAAAATTCAATAAATGAGTCTGTAGAGACTCAAAAGCTGTTTTTAGCGATATTATGCTTGTTTTGTAGCAATTTTAATGGAAGTGAAGAATAGAAGTAAAGATGAAGGCCTTAGACTCAAGACAGAGGAAGCAAATCAAGAAAAGAAGAGCCTAGGAACCGTCCAACGGCAGAAATACACCGCTGCGCGGTCAAACGCGAGGAGGTGGCACCATGGCAGGGACGCCTGGCGGTTTTGCGATAAGAGGCAAATCGTCGGGCGGTAGCGCGATAAGAGGCAAACCGTCGAGCGGCATAAGTGTGACGCTCCTCAACTATAAATAGCCCTGTTGTGATTTCATTCTCATTCATTTTAACAGAGGAGGACGGTCAGACGTAATTCTCATTCTCTGGAGAAGATTTCTTGGATGCTTAGGCTCGTTTTCATCCTATCTAGGGTTTGCTCTTCCATTCTTCCATTATTTTCATATTGGTTCACCATGACAATGGTGAACTAAACCCTTTTGTTGTTGGGGGAAACAATGTAATCTTTTGAAACTTTCTTTTATTGAAATTCTTGTTTATTTATATGATTTTCATATGCTTTGATTATCGATTGTTGGGTTCTCATTTGTGCTTAAGGCTTTTATCATTTAACTCATTCGATAACTGTTGTTTGTCTCTACTGATACGGGAACGTACAGTAATGTCATGAACTGGTGAGTAATTCCTTGGTTAAGCAATACCACCTAGGGATAGGGAGGTAGGACGATAAATTGTTTTTGCTTCTGTTCGGTAATGCATTGCTAGTTGCTAGGGGAGGCTAGGGATAGCAAGCCGGTAATTAGTAATAGGCTCTTTTCGCCGAGGGATCGGGTTAAGGGTAGGCCAAGAAATTTTGCATAACAATGAGATAACAAAGCAATTTAAACAAGAGGAATAGATAAGAGAGGGCGGATAAGATGAAATTGTAAACCCCCAACAACTACATTCATCCACAGTCTTTTTTGTCAATCGAATCAACACATTGCATGTTTATTTTCTGTCTTTGGATCCTACAAAATTAATTTTTCTCTCTACAAGTCTTACGATTTTGATTCACACGAAAGATAAGGCCTTTCGAGTCTCTAGGGAAGAATGATATCGGGCTTTACCGATTATATTACTTGGAATGATCTGGTACGCTTGCCAGGGAGTCAAGAAGTTTTTGGCGCCGCTGCCGGGGACTCGAGGTTTAACTTTTTCAAGTAGTGTTAATTGACTAAATTTGACTTGTTTGTAGTTATTTGTTTTTCGTTTTTCTTATTTTATTTTGTTTTGTTTTCTATAAAAGTGCTTTTAGGGGTGTTGTTTCTTGTGTATGCACGAAGGAATACACACTAGAAGCAAAAAAGACCAGCAACCACTTTAGAAGGACTCTCAGACAGGAGAAGGAGGAAAGTCAGACATCCTGCAAGTGAAAACTTTCCTTCTCCTGAGGAACTTTTGCGCTCTTCTTTTGAGGCACAGGATAGAGAGGAGATGGCGGACCAACCTCCTCCAAGACGCACACTGGGGGACTCAGCAAACACTGTGGGTTCTTTGAACTTCAACAACATAGTTATACCAGCTGACAATACAACCAACATGGTGATGAGCCCTGCACTCATCCAGTTAATTCAGAACAACCAATTTCACTTGTTGTCAAATGAGAATCCATATAAGCATTTGACAATCTTTGGTGAAATCTGCAAAACTGTCAAAATGACTGGAGTTTCAGATGATAGGGTCAGACTCAGCTTGTTTCCTTTCTCTCTGGGAGGAAACCCTAAAGATTGGTTGCATTCATTCCCGGAAGGAACTTTTCAAACTTGGGATGCTTTGGCAAGAAAGTTTGTTATTAAATTCTTTCCACAATCAAAGATCAATCAAGGGAAGCTGGAAATCTCATCTTTCAAACAAGAAATGGAGGAAACTCTCTGACATGCGTGGGACAGATTTAAAAGGCTGTTGAGGAAGACCTCAGTCCATGGGTTTGATAAGACTACTTACTTACTCACATTTCTTGGAGGTTTGAACATGCACTCAAAGATGATGTTGAATGTTGCTGCTAAAGGAGACATCAGAAGGAAGACGGAGGACGAAGCCTATGATCTGATAGAACTTATGGCAGACAATGAGGAGACGTATGATGCACAGGGTGAAGATGTTAAAGATGCTTTGATGTTACAAACTAACATTGGGACGAGGGAACAAAACAATGCAATCACTCAGCAGTTGGAGATGGTGGAAAAAACATTATCTGACTTATCACAAACAGTTAAAGAGGCTTCCATGGTCCCACAGCAACCTCATTTCATGCCTATATAAAAGAGCGCGAAATTGAAGAAATTTTTCAGCGAATTATGAAAAGAAGTGTGTTTCTTGTAAATGTGGTGGAGAAAAATAAAGTGGCCGAAGCATGGGAGATTGTTACTAGAAGTGGGAGAATACTAAAAGAGAAAGAGGTTGAGAAAAATGAAAAAGAAAAAGAGAGTGTTGAAGAAAAGAGTGAAAAAAGGGCGGAGTGTGAGATAGAGAAAAATCTAATGAGTAAAGATCAGGAAGAGGAGGCTGTGAAAGCCAAAGAGAAAGAGTACGAAAAACCACTACCGTACCCAAAAATATATTCTAGAAAGGAGAGGGAGAAGCAGTTTGAGCGTTTCATGGAGCTTTTCAAGAAACTGGAAATAACCATACCATTCTCCGAGGCACTCCAGCAGATACCGTCCTATGCAAAGTTTTTAAAATAACTCATCACAAAGAAAAGGAAGTAACTTGAAGAAGAAATAGTTGAGGTACAAGGGAATTGCAGTGCAGTTTTACAAAGGTCACTACCTCCCAAATTACAAGATCCAGGGAGCTTCACTATTCCTTGTACTATTGGAGAGTTAGATGTTGGAAAAGCTTTGATTGATCTTGAAGCTAGTATAAATCTGATGCCTCTTTCTATGTTCAAATAGATTAGAGGAGTGGAGATCAGACCAACAAGAATGGTTCTTCAATTAGCAGATAGATCTCTCAAACATCCTTATGGAATTGCTGAAGATGTGATAGTAAAGGTAGACAAATTCCTATTTCCAGTGGACTTTATTATAATATAGATGGAAGAAAATGGAGATGCTCCTCTGATTCTTGGAAGGCCCTTCATGAAGACAGCTAGGATTGTGATTGATGTTGAAAAAGGGAAGCTTAAAGTCCAGGAACAAGATGAAGAGGTGGATTTTGATGTGTTTCAGGCAATGTCACATCCTAAAGACGACAAGTCATACTTTCAGATCGACGCTGTAGAAGAACTTTGTATGACTCAAGAGAATAGATTTCGTAATGCATCCATGCTGGAGAGAACTCTTATCGATGAATGTGAGGATTTGAATGAAGAGGAGGATAAAATGAAGCATGAATGTGTTCAAGAGTTGGAGGCAATAAAAGAAATTCCAGTAGAACAGGCTCTCTTTGGAAAGATTGAGTCTAAAGAAAAAATTCCAAAAAGTAAGGTTGAATTGAAGGAGCTACCACCGCATTTGAAGTATGTGCTTTTGGAAGATGATGGAGGAAAGCCAGTCATTATCAGTACTTTGTTATCTCCAGAAGAAGAGAGAAAGCTAGTGGGAGTCATAAAGGCAAACAAAGATGCCATAGGATGGTCAATTGTAGATCTCAAAGGTAAAAGTCCTACATACTGTATGCATAGAATCCTTATGGAAGATGATTATAGACCAATAGCTCAACCGCAAAGGAGACTTAATCCTACAATGAAAAAAGTTGTGAGAAAAGAAGTATTGAAGTTACTGGAAGCAGGAATTATCTACCCTATTTCTGATAGCAAATGAGTAAGTCCAGTTCAAGTTGTACCAAAGAAAGGAGGGATGAATGTCATTTATAATGAAAAGAACGAACTTATCCCCACAAGGACAGTTACTGGTTGGCGCATGTGCATCGATTACAGGAGACTAAATGCAGCTACTAGGAAAGATCATTTTCCCTTACCTTTTATGGATCAGATGTTAGAAAGGTTTGCTAGACGAGCTTATTATTGCTTTTTAGATGGCTACTCTGGATATAATCAAGTTGTGGTTGACCCTGAAGATCAAGAGAAAACAGCTTTTACATGTCCATTTGGTATATTTGCTTACAGAAAGATGCCATTTGGATTATGTAATGCACCAGCCACATTTCAAAGGTGTATGCAAGGAATCTTTGCTGATTTCATGGAGAAAAGCATAAAAGTTTTCATGGACGATTTTTCAGTTTTTGGGGATTCGTTTCAAAGGTGTATGCAAGCAATCTTTGCTGATTTCATGGAGAAAAGCATAGAAGTTTTCATGGACGATTTTTCAGTTTTTGGGGATTCGTTTCATAGGTGCTTAACCAACCTTGATGCTGTTCTGAAACGATGTGTTCAAACCAATCTTGTTCTAAATTGGTAAAAATGCCATTTTATGGTTACGGAAGGGATTGTGTTGGGGCACAAAATTTCAACCAGGGGGATTGAAGTGGATAAGGAAAAAGTGGAGGTAATTGAAAAACTTCCACCTCCAACAAATATGAAAGGAATTCGAAGTTTCCTTGGGCATGCTGGGTTTTATCGAAGATTCATCAAGGATTTTTCAAAGGTTGCTAAGCCTTTGAGTAACTTGCTGGCTAAAGAGACACCATTTGTGATGAGTCCGGAATGTTTGCAAGCTTTTGATACTTTGAAGACAAGGTTGATTTCTTCTCCAGTGATTGTAGCTCCAGACTGGAATCAAGAGTTTGAACTCATGTGTGATGCTAGTGATTATGCCATAGGTGTTGTGTTGGGTCAAAGAAGAGAAAAGGCATTTCATGCGATTTACTATGCTAGTAAAGTCTTGAATGAAGCCCAATTAAATTATGCTACTACAGAAAAAGAGTTTTTGGCTATAGTCTATGCATTGGAGAAATTTAGATCATACTCCGTTGAATCTAAGGTGATTGTTTATACAGATCATGTGGCTATAAAATACTTATTGACAAAACCAGACTAAAAACCATGGTTGATCAGATGGGTGTTGTTGCTGCAAGAATTTGACATAAAGATTCGTGATAAAAAGGGAAGTGAAAATCTGATAGCTGATCACTTATCTCGGTTGGTCAATGATGAAGTAACAAGCTAGGAAAAATAAATCTGGGAGTCATTTTCAGAAGAAACTCTTCTATATATCCAACAAAGACCGTGGTTTGTTGATTTGGCTAACTTTAAAGCCGCAGGTGTCA
The DNA here is from genome assembly GCA_036885675.1 of Vigna mungo. Taxonomy (NCBI): domain Eukaryota; kingdom Viridiplantae; phylum Streptophyta; class Magnoliopsida; order Fabales; family Fabaceae; genus Vigna; species Vigna mungo. Next base: position 9,315,602 of record CP144698.1, read on the forward strand.
TTCCTAAAGAGTTGAATTGGCAGTAGAAAAAGAAGTTTTTACATGATTCCAAACAATTCGTTTGGGATGATCCGTACTTGTTCAAGATGGGAGCAGACAATCTTCTGAGGAGATGTGTAACAAGGGAAGAGGCAGAAAGGATTTTGTGGCATTGTCATAACTCTCCTTATGCAGGCCATTATAATGGTGAGCGCACAGCCGCAAAGGTCCTGCGAGCAGGATTTTATTGGCCAACTGTGTTTAAAGATGCCCATAATCATGCTTGGAGCTGTGACAAATGCCAAAGGACAGGGACTATTTCAAGGAGGCATGAGATGTCACTGCAAGGAATTCTGGAGGTTGAAGTTTTTGATTGTTGGGGTATTGATTTTGTTGGACCCTTTCCTGCATCATGTAATAATGAGTATATTTTGGTAGTTGTTGATTATGTGAGCAGATGGGTTGATGCTTTAGCATGTCCCAAGAATGATACCAGTACTTGTTAGCGGAATGGCAAGTGTACCATATCGTATCAAGTAATAAAAATGGTAAAACCCATTATCGTTCTTCCCATGATACTCAAAAGGCCTTATTGTTCATATGAATCAAAATCGTAAGACTTGTGAAAGAAAAATTAATTGTTGTGGTGAATGCAAAAACAGAAAATAAACATGCAATGAGTGATTCAGTTGACGAGAAAAGAGTATGAATAAATGGAGTTGTTGGGGGTTTACAATTTCTTCTAATCCGCTCTCTCTTATTTACTCCTCTTGTTTAAATTGCTTTATCATCTAATTGTTATGCAAACTTTCTTGGCCTCCCCTTAACCCTATCCCTCGGCGAAAAGGGCCTATTACTAATTACCGGCTTGCTATCCCTAGCCTCCCCTAGTAACTACCAACCATTACAAACAGAAGCAAAAACAATTGGTCGTCCTACCCCTCTATCCCTAGGTGGTATTGCTTAACCAAGGAATTACTCACCAGTTCATGACATTACTGTACGTTCCCGTATCAATAAAGGCAAATAACAATTACCGAATGAGTTAAACGATAAAAGCTTTAAGCACAGTATGAGAATCCAACAATTGATAATAAACGCATATGAAAATCATATAATTAAAGAAGAGTTTCAATAAAAGAGAGTATCAAAAGATTACATTGTTCCCCCAACAAAAAAAGGGTTTAGTTCACCATTGTCATGGTGAACCAAGATGAAAATAATGGAAGATATGGAAAGCAAACCCTAGAAAAGATGAAAAGGAGCCTAAGCATCCAAAAGATCCTCTCCAGAGAGTGAAAAGTAGGTCTGGCCGCCCTCTTCTGTCAAAAGAATGAATTGGAAATCGCAACAGGGCTATTTATAACTGAGGAGCGCAACAGAAAACAGGCCCAAGCGCATCTAACAACCACACGGCGTCACACTTTGCCGCCCGACGGTTCACCCTAAATCGCACCACCGCCCAACGCTTTCTCTTGTACCGCAAAACCGCCCGGCGTCAGGGGTCTGCCGCTCGGCGTCAGGTGCTGCTGTCTTCTCCTCCCGTCAGACCGCCCGGCGCCAGGGGTTTGCCGCCGAGCGGTTCCTAAACTCTTCTTTTCTTCAATTTTCTTCATTTTTCTTGAGTCTAAGACCTTCATCTTCGTCCCCAATCTTCACTTTCCTCAGGTTTGCTGCAAAACAATGCAAAACAAGCATAATATCGCTAAAAGCAGCTTTTGACTCTCTACTGACTCATTTTATTGAGTTTTACTTGATTCTAAGCTCATTCTAAGCAATAAAGGGTGTAATTTAGTCCACAATAGCATATGAAAATAACGGTTTTTCAACCGTTATCACAACCTCAAACTTAGAAATTTGCTTGTCCTCAAGCAAAACAAAACAAAACTAAAAACAAAACTTGGCTTTCTACACTTTCATCCAATGATTCAACATTCCTAAAGTACATGATGAGACCTACTCAATTTCAAACCATCATTGAGATCAAATCAAAATGCATGCATGTTCTCTCCTGAATTTAGCTCACACTTTCCTTGACAGATGTCACACATTATGAATGATCAGTCCACTAAGCAAAAATGCAATCATGAAATTTAGAAGTTCTCACCAAGCAAGTGTTTCACTCAATCACTCAAGTGTTTACGGTATACTCCACTCTTTATTATTCACAAGTTACATGAAATAAAATTTTCGTTCACCTCAAACAATCAAAATCATCACATGCAAATGCCATCAAAAGGACTTTTCCAAGGCTTGTAGTGAGGCTGGGCTGTAAAGAAAAATTGGTTTTTCTGGATCAATAATTCTTTGAATCAGGAGAGCTCATTTATCATTCAAGGTTCAAGTTTAGCTCTCTTTCTTAACCAATCTCACTTGTCCCCAACTTCTTCCCTTTTACTTTTATTTTTACACTCAGCTCATCTTTCATGATTTTTTTTCTTTTTCTCATGTATTTTTCATTCTCAACTCAATGCCTTTCTTTTTGCCATTCAAACTTTCCCCACAACCCCAAACTTGAACCTTGAATATACTTACAGTCATAAACCCAATTCAAAGTAAATAAATTCAGCACAAGGGTTTCCATTCTGTTTAGGGCCAAGGTTCAAAAAGGGTATAAAATTTCAAGCACTTTGGGTAAAGTTTGGCTAAGTAAGGGCTTTCAAAAATGGCCTTGATCGTATGACATGTACATGCAATTTAATCAATCATGAAGATTTAGGCAATATCATGCATGCTTCCCTGTGAATAATTCTCATACAACAATTAAAACTCTAGAGCTCAATACCTCACACAACATGCTTTCTCACACACATTCATTCATACACCCTGCTTAGCATCATGACCACAATCATAATTCATCACACATCTGTTTCACAGGATATCAACATGCAACACAACTCAATAATTATTCATATCAGATCATCATCAAACAGGCTCCTCATTCAATTAGTCAGTCAAACATCTTCAGAAAAGTATTCGAGCCAAGCATACACATTGAAATTAAAATTCAACCTATTCTAAAAATTTAAAATGCAAGAGTAAAGAAGAAAATCTAGGTTGCGTCCTAGTAGCGCTTGTTTAATGTCGCGAGCCTGACCCAAACCTGTTTAGCACTTGTCAGTAAGTGCCATCCTTCCAACACCCTTCAGTAGGTGTACCTTCCGGGTATCCTTCAGTAGATACCCAAAGTTAGCATCCCTCAATAGATGCTACCCAAAAAAAATTGTTCAAAAATTTAAAATTTACATGTTCAATAGAAAAATAAAATAAATTGTCTTAAAATCAAAATATGTTTTTCAGCAATCAACTCTTCTTCACATTTGATTCTTCATCATCCCACCGTCTCAGCTTTTGTCTGTCTACTTTTCGAATGGTAGTGGAATATGGCCTTCTAATTTCAATCATTCCTTTCTCTTCGAGCTTCCTGTTGACAATCCATTTCCTGTTTTTGTATCTAACAGCCTCACCCCGCGGAAATAGTGTGTCCTTTGAATGAGGTGACTCTCCTTTATCTATCTTTTCCTCACCACGTGTCTGCAAAATAGTACAGCTATTAAAATGATCATTACCTGTGGTAGTTTCTTCTTTTCCTGCTTCTCTTCTAGCCTTTCTATATCTTGATCTTTTTATGATTCTCTTCTTCTCTCCTTCAGATCCACTATAGGCTAACACTTGGTCTTGATCTCTCAACATTATTCTCCCATGATAGACACGTATCATCATCTGAGAGGTCCTCATGAACGCTCTTCCCAAAATTAATGGGTGTTGGTATCGGAGGGGGTAATTTTCGAAGAGTATAGCACAGCGGAATTAAAAAACTTAGAGTAAGCGGAAAGCGTGTTCGGTCACGTTAAAATGAAGTTGGTCCTTTTTCGCAAAATAATTTTCTTTCAGAAAATTAATCGAACAGTTAACAAGCGTAAATTAAAATGAGTGTAGGGAATAGAAAAAACACACGAGTATTTTTATACTGGTTCGATTCAACAGAATCTACGTCCAGTCGTTAATCACAACAAAGAGTGATTAACAGTTTCACTAAAAACAAATTTACAGATTACAATCAAATGAACAAAATATAAAACGAAGAAAACCACTCTACCAACTTAAAAAGAACCGCTCCGGCACTCGACCAATGATTCGCGAGCTTCTCCTTTCACAAGACCAGGCAGAGCACCTTGCTAACTTGAAGAGAGTCTGCTCCGACTATCGACACACGATACGCTAGCCTCTCCTTTCACAAGAACAAGCAAGGGAACAATGAACAAAGCTACTAAGAACGTTCCTCGACACACAGTGTTCTAAAAGGCTTTCTCAGTTCAAAAACGTTGCTTTAGAAGATTTCAAAAACCACTTATATAGCCAAATACACTGAATGCCAAAGGTCAGCTCACAACTGCCACGAATAATCGATTATTGTAAGTGATAATCTATTATTCAAGTCAGTTACAGGGTTTTCAAAAAGTGATAATCGATTATATGAAGTGATAATCGATTATTCAAGTAAGACTTGTGATAATCGATTATTGCAGTAAAAATTACAAGGTTTAATATTTTCCTACTACATTCAAAATCTACAAGTTGCTTTTTAAACAAATCTAATATTCTCTTCAAATAACACTTCTTACAGCATCATCAAAACAACTCTTCAGGTTTTACCAATACTCCTTATTGGTAACAATGGGATTCTTCCATCCTTTACCATATCCACTACTATGAAATCAACCAAAAATTCTAACTCCTCAATTCGAACAATTGCGTCTTCCACTATACCAACGGGTTTCTTTGTGGATCCATCTGCAACTGTCAGGGTAGTGTTAGCTAGTTTTAATTTTAACCCTCCAATCTTTTTGAAACCACTGAAGGGCATTAAATTAACACTTGATCCTGAATCGATCATAGCTCTCCCTATATCCACATCATTGATCACACAAGGAAGAGTGAAATTTCCTAAATCCTTCAATTTTTGTGGATGGTCTTTCTTCCTTTGTTTAACAATCCGTGCCTGATCTTCTTCTTCCTCTTCAAGATCAATTATCTCACGAAGATCGTGCTTGACCCTCTTATCATACTCAGGCATTTGTGGAAACGCTCCAGGAATAACAGTCACCCGATTAAAGATTTCTCAGAATGACTCTTGGTGACTCTTCTGTTTTCTTTCCCTATTCTCTTCACAACTTTTCTGCTCCTCAAATTTATCAATACAAATCATCTTCTCATCTCCATCTTCACTGCTCTCAATCTCAATTATTTCCTCTACTGGCTTTCGTTTACTTCTTGTCATTACAACTTTGCACTCATCTTTGGGGTTAACCTCAATGTTAGCACGAAACTGATTCTTCTCTGTGGTGTCAAATCTTTTTGACAGCTGCCCAATCTGTGTCTCCACCGCTCTAAAACTAGCTTGATCACTTGCTTTTTCAGACTCAGACTTTCAGAAATCTATCAAATCGGTCAGTTAATTCCCTGACAGTCTTTGTCAAGCTGCTGACCTGCTGCCATAAAGGTGAAGGTTGTTGCTGCCGAAAGCCTCCTACTTGCCCAGAAGAATTATTCTGATTCTGTCCAATGCTAGGGTGGTTCTTCCAGCCTTGGCTAGAATTACCTCGGTTAAAATTACCCTGCTTGAATGAGAATTGATTCCCTATGTAGTTGACATCCTACTGCATTTCTTCAGGAAAAGCACATTGACCATTGATGTGGTCACCACCGCATAAGTCGCAAAGTTGTTGAGTCTGAGAAATATTTCTCAACCTTGTTGGAAGTTTGGAAAGAACCTTTGTTAGCTTGTAGGGAGTTCGGAAGTTCGGAAAGAACCTTTGTAAGAAATATTTCGCCAAAGATAGTCAAGTGTTTGTAGGGATTCTCATTTGACAATCCGTTGAACTGGTTGCTTTGAACTAACTGGATGAGTGCAGGGCTCATCACGAAATTTGTGGTATTGTCCGCAAGAATGACAATGTTGTTGAAATTCAAAGGACCCACAATGTTTGCTGAGTCCCCCAGTGTGCGTCTTGGGGGAGGTTGGTCCGCCATCTCCTTTCTACCTTGTGCACAAAATTCTGGTGAAGATTGCAAGATTGTTTCAGGAGAAGGAAAGTTTTCACGTGCAGAATGTATAGCGTTCCTCCCTCTCCTGTCTGGTAATCCCTTGAGAAGAGGTTGTTGATCTTTCTTGCTTCTAGTGTGTATCCCTTCCTGCATACACAAAAGAAAATACCCCTAAAAGCACTTTTACAAAAAATAAAATAAAATAAAATACAATAAAAAAATAAAAGTATAGACAAATAATTACAAACAAGTCAAATTCAGTCAATTCACACTACTTAATAAGTCAAACATTGAGTCCCCGGCAGCGGCGCCAAAAAACTTGTTAACTGTATGGCAAGTGTACCACATCGTTTCAAGTAAGAAAAATGGCAAAACCCATTATCGTTCTTCCCATGAGACTCGAAAGGCCTTATCGTTCATATGAATCAAAATCGTAAGACTTGTAAAAGTAAAATTAATTATTGTGGTGAATGCAAAAACAGAAAATAAACATGCAATGAGTGATTCAGTTGACGAGAAAGGAGTATGAATAAATGGATTTGTTGGGGGTTTACAATTTCATCTAATATGCTCTCTCTTATTTACTCCTCTTGTTTAAATTGCTTTATTATCTAATTGTTATGCAAGCTTTCTTGGCCTCCCCTTAACCCGATCCCTCGGCGAAAAGGGCCTATTACTAATTACCGGCTTGCTATCCCTAGCCTCCCCTAGTAAATAGCAATACATTACAAATAGAAGCAAAAACAATTGGTCGTCCTACCCCCCTATCCCTAGGTGGTATTTCTGAACCAAGGAATTACTCACTAGTTCATGGCATTACTGTACGTTCCGTATCAATAAAGGCAAATAACAGTTACCGAATGAGTTAAATGATAAAAGCTTTAAGCATAGTATGAGAATCCAACAATTGATAATAAACGCATATGAAAATCATATAATTAAACAAGAGTTTCAATAAAAGAGAGTATCAAAAGATTACATTGTTCCCCCAACAACAAAAGGGTTTAGTTCACCATTGTCATGGTGAACCAAGATGAAAATAATGGAAGATATGGAAAGCAAACCCCAGAAAATTTGAAAAGGATCCTAAGCATCCAAGAGATCCTCTCCAGAGAGTGACAAGTAGGTCTGGCCACCCTCTTCTGTCAAAAGAATGAATTGGAAATCGCAACAGGGCTATTTATAACTGAGGAGCGCAACAAAAAACAGGCCCAAGCCCATCTGACAACCACCCGGCATCACACTTTGTCGCCCAGCAGTTCACCCTAAATCGCGCCACCGCCCGGCGGTAGGGGTCTACCGCCCGGCGGTTTGCCTTGTGCCGCAAAACCGCTCGGCGTCAGGGGTCTTCCGCCCAGCATCAGGTGCTGCTGTCTTCTTGTCCCGTCAGACCGCCCCGCGCCAGGGGTTTGCCGCCGAGCGATTCCTAGACTCTTCTTTTCTTCAATTTTCTTCATTTTTCTTGAGTCTAAGACCTTCATCTTCTTCCCCAATCTTCACATTCCTCATATTTGCTGTAAAACAATGCAAAACAAGCATAATATCGCTAAAAACAGCTTTTGACTCTCTACTGACTTATTTATTGAGTTTTACTTGATTCTAAGCTCATTCTAAGCAATAAAGGGCGTAATTTAGTCCAAAATAGCATACGAAAATAACAGTTTTTCAACCGTTATCATATACTCCTTGAAATCTTAACCATTCAAGATATACCTCTTTCTTGTTCAGCAGGAAATTGACTTCCGATGTGGGTGATGAGTCGATATTTTATTGATTTCACTTAGTTTATTGTGCGAGAATTAATCAGGGAATTGTGCTTAATTGTCTCTATTTTCCCGTTTTCCCTAATAGTGCTTAATTTGACCGGAAATTCTAATTTTAATTAATTTGAATATTTTGAGCTAATTATTTGCATTATTATTTTCGGGGAAAATTTTGGAAATTCAATTTGGGACATTTGGAGTGCTATCAAATAAGTCAAGACTCTTCACATGGACATTTCAAATTTAAAACTTAGTAGTCTAGATAGTTTTAATTTAACTTGTAAACATTGGGCCAATTTTTGGCAAAATAGTTTAGGCCCAAAATGTTAAAATAGATGACACTTGGCACGTGACCTAGGGCTGGATGGACCCCACCGTATTTTTGGAGGACATTTGGCCTCTTGTTAAGACAATAGCCGTCATTCTTAAAATGGACTCTCTTGCCAGATTCACATTGGGAGGCTTTTGCTGGAACGGTGCCTAGGGCTCTTGGTGTTTGGTTTTTGCTGGAAGTTTTTTTTTATTTGAACCATGTTTGGTCATTTTGATTTTGGTTGAATGAAAGAGGCCAGCCCCCACTCATTGAGATTTTTGCTTTTGATTGTTGGAAAGCTTCTTGGCTAGAATATATTCACACTGCTACGGTTCAAGTTTTGCTTTTTATTTTACGCTGTTTGAATTTTGTTGAATGAAGGAGAAGCACGTTTTTTTTTTTATTTCTTTGTTGGCACATTCTGGAGGCACACATGGGCTTGCAAATTAAGCTGGAACGTTTACTTTAAATTATATTTTGTATCAATGTATGGTGAGGGTGTCACGTTCAGAGAAGGAAAACGCTGATTGACTTTGCATTTAATTGCTTTTAGACAAAACGGTGATTGAAGGTTCACGGTGATTGGCTGGGAGGAGTGATGCACGCTCTTGCACGTCCAGAATGAAGATTTGATTTCATTTGGCTTTTAGAGAAAAGGAGTTACGCTGATTGACGCATTGGATGAGTCACACGAGTTCATTAGTTGATGATGTCTCGGTATTCAAAGGAAGAGTTCCTTTAATTTCATTTGCTGCCACCTACATGGAAAGCATTTATTTTCATTTGGAGAAAGACATGTTAAGGGAATTTAGAAGCACATGGACACGCAGCTGTTATTGTCACGGTTGGAGGGTATTTTTAGGCCATTTGGAATTTTCAATTTCATTAGTAGATGCATTGGTCATATAAATTGCTAGTAGGAGTTTGTGTTGTTTATTTCTTGTGTTTTAAATTAATTTGCATTTTAGGATTAGTTGTTTTTAATTTCTTTTATTTAGTTTTGCATTTAATTTAATTTAACTGTGTTTAGATATTTGTTTAGTCTAGTATTTGGTTTAGCATTTTCACTCTCTGGACTCGATTTTAAAAAAATAACTGCAACCATACCAGAGGTCCAAATGCTACGTTTTATATGTCACATGAAAGATAATTGAGTATACTTTCCAGGAAAAAAAATCTCATCTCATTTAGAGCTCTGTAGAAAAGGTTATGGGTAAAACATTGAGCAAAGGTCAGAGTTATCCAGTTCCAGAGTGAATTTTCGTGTTTATTGTAGCAGTTTCGTTTTTACTGTTTTAATTTCATTTTAATTTTTCCGCATTCACCACGCAAACCTTTCACAAAACACCCCCGCCCCCTCCACTTCGTGTTAGACTCGATTCTGAACCGCAAAATTGGTCCTTGAGAGACGACCTAGGAGTCACTTCCTAGCACTATACTGCATTCTTAATTTGCAATCAAATTTGTATGGGCCGCGACACCCCATCAAATTTTGGCGCCGTTGCCGAGGACCAAAGGTTCAGTTTTAGGTCTTTTGTTATGTTAGTGTGTGTTGTGTCTTGTCTTGTGTTGTGAGTGTGATGTTCTGTTTTGTGTGTTCGTCATTGTGTGTTGCATTTAGGTAGCTTTAGTTGCATATTTTCATTGCATTCTTCTTTTTCCCCTTCTTTCTACATGTCTACCTATTTTGGTTATGTGGATACTGGTTCTCCTGCTTGTTACTCTGGTTATGATTCTCCTGTTGATTTGTGTGTTGAGAACATTACGGTTCCTCCTCCATCTCATGAGAGTGCTCCTAGGGAGCCGTTTCCACTTGATGAGGAGGATATTCGTTGTGTTTTCAACACTGGACTGATACATTTGCTGCCTAAGTTTCATGGTCTTGCAGGTGAATGCCCACATAGACATTTGGAGGACTTCTACAAATTATGCTCTTTGATGAAACCTCCAGATGTCCCGGATGAAGACATGTTCTTAAGGGCATTTGGGCACTCATTACACGGAGTAGCAAAGGATTGGTGTTATTGTCTTCCTCCAGGATCCATCACCAGTTGGGAAGATTTGAAGCATCAGTTTTTATAAAAATTCTTCCCTGTGCGGTATGGTTATAGCGACGATCCTGGTTGGATTGATCCTAACATGGGATGGCATCATACTCCTCAGCGTCAACATCAAGAACCACTAGTCCAGACTCCTAGTATGCCTTCTCCACCTGTTCAGGAACCACAGCAGCTGCAGTTCCATGAGCCTGCCCATTCTTTATCAACTGTTGGTAGGAAATTGGAAAGCAAACTTGATTCTCTTGAGAGTTTGGTGACACAACTGGCATCCAACCAGAGACCGACACCTCCATCTGCATCTATTGCACGGCTGTGTGCTATATGTCCTTCCAGTGACCACTCTACGAATGCTTGTCCTTCTTTGGAGCACCCTGTTTCTCATGATGAGCCTCAAGCTTATGCTACAAACATCTACAATAAAAGGCAGCCACAACAGAAAAATAAAAGGAAGCAGGAACAACAAGAGGCATCTGTCCGCCCACCTTCCAAATCTTCTACTTCTTCTGAGCCAACATTGAATGAGTTGTGGAGGCAGATAGCCAGGCAGGCCATTGAGGAACAGTCTCGTGTTTTAGAGGGACCTCCAATTCAGACTGTTCAGATTACTGATGATGACAGTGTCAGCCACATAGGGGATGAGGAGCAGAGTCACGAGCCTACTATTGCATCATTTACTTTCCTACACTCCTATGTCCCTGCTCTTGCGCCTAAGGATGCAGTGGATCATTCTGCTGTTATTGGTGAGATGAATCATAAATCAACCCAGGTTTTCTCTAAATTTGAAATCCCACTTGATTTGCCTGAGTTGTTCATGCATTCAGATATTCTTGATTTTGCTTCAGATTCACTTGTTAGCGCTGATTTTGATAGAGAAACTGTGAAAATTGAAGATGCTTTAGACCTTGGATTAAATTTTGATCTTTCACAGTTTTCTGAAAATTTTAAATGTGGTTTGAAGCTGGTTCTTGCTCTATTTGTGTTGAGATCAATTCTGTGATACAACTAGCTTCCAACTTTATGATTGGTGATGCTAACTGTGAATCTGATGAAAATGTTGAGGAACAGGCAGATAGGAGTACCACCTTTGAGATAGGTAGACCACTTTCACCTTCCACCACTTTAGCCACATCTAGGGAAATGGAGGTAAACATACCTATGATTGATTCTGTTGTTGATGATTATGTTGTTGACATGTATGTTGATGTTGATGATGTTGATGAGCATGTTTTTGATTTCCACACTCTTTGCATTATGAGAAACAACTTTTGCCATCTTGTCTGAATGTTTATTCTCTATGCACTTAACATGAATCTGATTCTGTAGTTGACATTGCTTCTGAATTTGAAAGTGATTCATGTTCTGAGAGTATATCTGATGTTCAGCATGTTACACTGGGATTGAGTGTTATACCCCTGGATGTTATTTCTGTGGAGTCACATTGCACTAACCATGGTGCAGGAGGTACATATGGATTTGATCAACACACACCCATGGTGGAAGACAAAGGTGCCGACAGTTTGAAGATTAATAGGCACCAGCTGAACCTGCTCATCAACAATCACTTCTTCTTGGATCCAGCTGTGGAGGACATCTCCCTACTTGATCAAATTTGGAGACTGAAGCAGTTCTTCCTTAACACTTCTTTGCTGAATCCGATGGTCGAAGACCTTTCCCTGAAAGTCCAAAATTGGCAACTGCCACCATGATCAGGGGAGTTTTCCTTTCCCTTCTCCTCCTTTCCTCACTTCTATTGCACTTGTCTTTGATCTGTTGACTATTCTGATTATTGATCTTATGCTTGTGACACATTGAGGACACTGTGTAGTTTAGGTGTGGTCTATTAAGGGAGATTATGATTTTTCTTTGATTAGTTTATGTTTTCTGCGTTAAATTTTTTGTTTTCTAGGTAGCTTTTGTTTTGTCTTGTGTACAGTTTTGCATGTTTCTCTTGATTTCTGGACTTGGTTTAGATTGTAGACTTGTCTTTCACTTCATTGATACTTTGATTTGTTGGATACCCTTGGTTTTCTCTGATTGGAAGATGATTATGATGTTTGAGAGGTTGATTGATTGTGATAGAAATACCCTGTGTGAGATTTGAGCCACTTGATATTCTTTCTTGTATGTGTTATGTCACTTGATTGCTTGCACTTATGCCTTGGCTTGACTCTTTTTGATGATTCTTGATTGATATGCATGTTTGAAAGTGATAGAGGCGTTTTGTTGTTGAGCCTCTCTAGCCAAATGAGCCCGCCTTGTTGTGATCCTTTGATAGCCCATTTAAGCCTATGCTTTCCCCATTTCTTTGTTTTGAAGCTCAAACACTAGCCCTAAGTGAAAAACCATGATTACCTTAACCTCAGGAAATTTTTGAGCATTGGAATTGTTTTGGGAATAAGTGTGGTCTCCTTGGGGATTCTGATGAGTTGGCTAGTTGGTTCCTCTTCTTATTTGTTTTGTAAATATATGTGTGTCTTTTCTCTTGGAGTTCTGTTCTGAAAAGAGAAAAAAAGAAAAGAGACAAGATGAGAAAAAAAAACAGAAAAAAATAGAAAAAAAAAATAAAATAAAATTGTGTGAATAATGGAGTCAAGAAGAGGATTGAATTAGAGGTTTTGGGTGTGATTTAACTGTGTTTACACTTGTTCCCCATTGCTCCTCTATTTCTTTTGGTTTGTAGCTTCTCATCCATATTTATCCTCCCTTGCCTTGGCCCCATTGCATCCATAAAAGACCTTTTGATTTGAACATGCATATGTTTTTGAGTTTTGATATTAGAGGCTTGCAAAGACTGTTTGTTGCTTGCTTTCTTGAGTGCATTGAGTTGACATTGTTTACCTTATACACTTGAGAGAAACACTGATAGTGTGCATTTGTGAGGTTCTGTTGCTTTTGATTCACCTCTTAGGCTGATTGATCATTCTACCATGTCTTGAATTGCTTGGATGACTTCATGAGTATCTGCTTTCTCTGATCCTGTGTTGGATACTGTCTACTATTTTCCCTTGTCCAGAGTTCTTGAGGACTATAATTCCGCTAGTTTCTTTCCTTGTCAGTTTTTGTTTTCTGTGTTTTGAGTCTGTGTCAATTCCCTGATGTTCGTTGAACTATTCAATTTGGGACATTTGGAGTGCTATCAAATAAGTCAAGACTCTTCACGTGGACATTTCAAATTTAAAACTTAGTAGTCTAGATAGTTTTAATTTAACTTGTAAACATTGGGCCAATTTTTGACAAAATAGTTTAGGCCCAAAATGTTAGAATAGATGACACTTGGCACGTGACCTAGGGCTGGATGGACCCCACCGTATTTTTGGAGGACATTTGGCCTCTTGTTAAGACAATAGCCGTCATTCTTAAAATGGACTCTCTTGCCAGATTCACATTGGGAGGCTTTTGCTGGAACGGTGCCTAGGGCTCTTGGTCTTTGGTTTTTGCTGGAAGTTTTTTTTTATTTGAACCATGTTTGGTCATTTTGATTTTGGTTGAATGAAAGAGGCCAGCCCCCACTCATTTTACTGCAGATTTTTGCTTTTGATTGTTGGAAAGCTTCTTGGCTAGAATATATTCACACTGCTACGGTTCAAGTTTTGCTTTTTATTTTACGCTGTTTGAATTTTGTTGAATGAAGGAGAAGCACGTTTTTTTTTATTTCTTTGTTGGCACATTCTGGAGGCACACACGAGCTTGCAAATTAAGCTGGAACATTTACTTTAAATTATATTTTGTATCAATGTATGGTGAGGGTGTCACGTTCAAAGAAGAAAAACGCTGATTGAGTTTGCATTTAATTACTTTTAGACAAAACGGTGATTGAAGGTTCACGGTGATTGGCTGGGAGGAGTGATGCACGCTGTTGCACGTCCAGAATGAAGATTTGATTTCATTTGGCTTTTAGAGAAAAGGAGTTACGCTGATTGAAGCATTGGATGACTCACACGGGTTCATTAGTTGGTGATGTCTCGGTATTCAAATGAAGAGTACCTTTAATTTCATTTGCTGCCACCTACATGGAAAGCATTTAATTTCATTTGGAGAAAGACATGTTAAGGGAATTTAGAATCACATGGACACGCAGCTGCTATTGTCACGGCTGGAGGGTATTTTTAGGTCATTTGGAATTTTCAATTTTATTAGTAGATGCATTGGTCATATAAATTGCTAGTAGGAGTTTGTGTTGTTTATTTCTTGTGTTTTAAATTAATTTGCATTGTAGGATTAGTTGTTTTTAATTTCTTTAATTTAGTTTTGCATTTAATTTAATTTAACTGTGTTTAGATATTTGTTTAGTCTAGTATTTGGTTTAGCATTTTCACTCTCTGGACTCAATTTTAAAAAAATAACTGCAACCATACCAGAGGTCCAAATGCTATGTTTTATATGTCACATGAAAGATAATTGAGTCTACTTTCCAGGAAAAAAAACCTCATCTCATTTAGAGCTCTGTAGAAAACGTTATGGGTAAAACATTGAGCAAATGTCAGAGCTGTCCAGTTCCAGCGTGAATTTTCGTGTTTATTGTAGCAGTTTCGTTTTTACTGTTTTAATTTCATTTTAATTTTTCCGCATTCACCACGCAAACCTTTCACAAACCCCCCCCCCCCCCCTCCACTTCGTGTTAGACTCGATTCTGAACCGCAAAATTGGTCCTTGAGAGACGACCTAGGAGTCACTTCCTAGCACTATACTGCATTTTTAATTTGCAATCAAATTTGTATGGGTTGCGTCACCCCATCAGTGGGTAAATGTGAAAATCTGCCAGCAGATGGAAGATTTGTCAAAACATTCCACAATGTATCATCAAGGTGAATCTTTACCCCTTTTACTGAAGAGAAGATGTCTCCATCTTGCATCCATAAATTGTGATAAAACACTTTGACCAGATCGAGGTACCATGTCCCTTTCAACTGTAAGAAATCAGATAGCCCTTGTGATTCAAGTGAGAATGGAAATGTGAATCCTTCACCTTTAAATATTTCAAGGTTGATGTTCATTGGAGAAACTACTGCCTTTACGGACCCATTTGTGAACCTTAGTCTTTCTTCTTTGTTACTGAACCAATTTGATGTGCAAGACTTGTTGATTGTTGATCCGCAGTCCTCATTCACAGACATACTCGAAGATCCCGTGACAAAATGATTCTTTGAAGCTTTCTTGAAGGATTTTGAGGGAGGTAGAAATGTGACAAGACAGAATGGGTTTGGAATTTAAGTGTATCCTAAATAAGGAGGGAAAAATGAGCGCCTCATTTAATGTTTGAATGGTTAAAACAACTTTTTTGTTTCAGAACAGTAATAAACAGAGATATAGTCAAATGTATTATCTCTTGGAGTCGGCTATGACCAAAAAAAAACTTTTTCACACAGATTAAATCAATCAAACAACTAAGCACACAATGCAAACAATCATACAACAACATTCAATCAATATATGCATGATGCAGTATGTAGATATAGATTTACTAGTTGTAGACACTCAAGGTTTTTGAAATGTTCCGTAGTTGACTTGTCCTTGAGAACAGTTCTGTATCAGCTGCATATCCTGCAAAACAGTTAAGTTTTGGTTGATGGTACCATTTAATTTTGGGTCCTTGATTGTCAGTTCTTGTTACATGTTCCTTTGGTATCCGTACACATAATCCTTGAGGAACAGCAATATGTCTATAATAACAATTTCTAACAGTATGACCAACACATTTGCAGTAAAAACATGCATTTCTAGCAGGTTTTCTTAATTCATTAAGCTTTCTAGCATTGGTTCTGTTAGAGTATCCTTTAAATCCAATTCCCTGCCTATTATTGGTTCTGCTAGAAGAATTTAAAACAACATCTAACTTGTCACTTGCTTGAGTAAACTTAGCTAGCTTGCTAGTCAAGTAATCAATCTTTTCAATATGCAAAGGACAATTTTCACAAGCTTTTTCAACAGTAACAGTTTTAATTTCAATATTCTTAGCAGATAGCAAGGCTTTATCCAATTCTTTTTCTAATCTTTCATTTTCAGTAACAAGGTCTTTAATTCTATTTTCAAAATCTCTTCTCTCAGAGCAGTCGATTTACCTAGTACTACAGTCGCATAGCCTCAGCATGTATTTCATTGAAAGCATCTTGAAGCAGATCATATTTGACTTCTACAGGCTCATTTGATATGTCTGCATCACTGTCATAGTCGTCCCATGTCACACCTGTCATATAACACAAATTTGATTCCTCTATTTGATCAGAATCCTCATCACTTGAGCTTTCAG
This sequence comes from Vigna mungo, assembly GCA_036885675.1. Classification (NCBI taxonomy): domain Eukaryota; kingdom Viridiplantae; phylum Streptophyta; class Magnoliopsida; order Fabales; family Fabaceae; genus Vigna; species Vigna mungo. The sequence goes on from CP144698.1 coordinate 9,332,012, forward strand.
ATTCAGAATTTTCCCAAGTAATGTAGGCTCCTTTCTGTCTCATATTTCTGCTTTGAGGAAATCTTTTCTTCCCTTTCTGTTTTGGGTGTAATTTAGGACATTCAGGCTTGATGTGACCTTCTTTTCCACATTCATAGCACTGGACAGTGTTTGTGCTAAAGCTTTTCTTCTTGCTTTGACCTGCATGGTTAGACAGTTGACTATCATTTTGCATAAGTCGACTAAACTTTATTACCATCAAGGTCATCAGCTCTTTGTCATCCATCACTGCTTCTGTGAGATTATTACTTGCAGCTTTTAGAGCAATGGACTTCTTTTCTTCAATCTCCTCTTCATCCTTCAATCTATCAAGTTCTAATTCATGTTCACATAGCTTGCCAAACAAGGTAGCCATGTTCATAGTTGTAAGATCTTTGGATTCAGAGATTGCAGTGACTTTAGGTTGCGAGTTCCTGTTCAGACTTTTCAAAATCTTGATGTTGATTTCTTCTTTCTCAAAAGCTTTTCCAAGAGCCATCAGGTGGTTTACAATATGAGTGAACCGTTTCTGGACATCATAGATGTTCTCACCAGCTTTCATTCTCAACAACTCATATTCTTGTATCAAAGAATTCTTCCTGGCACTCTTGACTTCATCCGTGCCTCAATGTGTTACCCATAGAACATCCCACATTTCCTTTGCAGTCTTGCATTGGGATATCATGTAAAATTCATCAATTGTTAGTGGAGAGGCAATAATATTTCTAGCTTTAACATCATACTGAGCTTTTCTATTTTCATCAGCAGTCCACTCAGTAAAAGGTTTTAAAACAGTTTCACTATTAACAGTTTTTGTAGGCACATATGGACCATTTAAAGTGGCATCCAAAATTCCTTTATATTGCGATTCAAGAAAGATCTGCATGCGAATTTTTCAAAAAGGATAGTTTTCACCAGCAAACAGAGGTGGTCTGTTTGTTGAAGCACCTTCACCAAAAGTTTGACAATTTGAAGCCATCCCAGGTTTTACAGTCCAATAGAATAAAAATAGAGTCGACTGAATTTTCAAATATCTTATGAAAACCAGCTCTGGTGTCAATTGTTAGGAAACAAGTTGGCTTCAATTTACACCAAGAGGGGGGGGTGAATTGGTGTTAGCTCAAAAAGAAAATCTTTTCGCAATCTTGGTATGAAAATTCAAAGCTTTTGATCTTTCCTTCAAATGCAAGTAATGAAAATTTCAATGCAACGGAAAAAACGTAGTTGACTGCTTTAAATATAAAGTCGATTGAAATAAAGAGTGTAGGGATAGAGAAAATCAAACACTGGTTTTTATACTGGTTTTTACAACAAGGAATTTATAGAAGCATACCGCAAAAATATAAATCTCCTCTCTAACCCAAAACCAAATATAGCTGCCCACAAAACCAGAATTACAGCAAGAATCCCCTCTTCTGCAATCTGCACCAACGTTGAACAATCCTCAACGTGTCACTAGCACTCTTTACAGGATGCCAAGCCTATAATAGGACGTTTCACAGGTTGCCAAGCCTATCACAGCACACTTCCCAGGTTACCAAGCCTTCAATCAAATGTTGTAGTCTTTACAAGAGGCAAGCCTTCAAGATCAAAACAGAAGCACCTTCTTTGTGCAGATGTTGATCAAACAGTATGCGCAATTGGCTCCTCAATCTGAATCTCTCTCAAGAAAGATCACCACCATCTTCTTGGGGAATTCTTGGAGCTTCCAAAACTGAGAAATAACTCTGAAACAGGACAATGAAAATGTTAGAACAATAAGTCTCTTACAGAAAAGATCGTGCTCTGTTCTATTTATAGGTTTCCTATCATTCTCAGTCGAATACCCTACTAATCCAATTGATTGTATTAAAACAGTTATAACTGACAGTCAACACAGAGGCTCCTTAGTCAACCAATTCAATGCACATTCATGACAGTTGACTTAGTCAGTCAATCTTAACTAACTTTTGAAAAACTACCTGTTGGAGCAAGTAGGTATAACAGAATTCCAAAAATAACAACAACACAGTCGAATAGGTGTTCCACCATGTCGACTGACACTTGAAAAACACTTTGAAATTCTTTTCCACTCAAAATCTCATCAAGCACATGTTCACAAAATCTGTACTAAGATTTTAGCTTAGTCGAATCAAATACCAGTGTATTGGACTGAACCAGATCTTTGTCACAGCAAATATAAGTTCATAAAAGTGCTTGTGAGCTTTTCTTTAGAAATGTGCAGAGATAATCAAAATCATTTTATCACACATTTCAATACAAGCATGTTCTAAACATATAACACATAATCAATCAAGGGAACATAGATGCAAAACAACAAAACATGTTCAACAAAATCATTGTACAGAACAGTATAGCATATCAGCTGAACATGTAATACTGGAACTTATGTACTGTTATTAAGAAATGTGTTGTCATCATCAAAAACTAGTTTGATATAGAGTTTTGTTTTTTCAACAATCTCAACAATAAGTACACCGCCCGACGGTAAGTTGCACCGCTTGACAGTAAGTGCGGCACATGGTATCACCCCTTAGCACTGCCGCTTGAGCATCTTCCAGAGATTCCACTAAAGAGTCCACCGCCCGGCGGTGGGTTGCACCACCCGGCGGTATGTGCGGTTCTCATCTCACCTCTTTGCGGTGCCCCTTAAGCGCATAACAAGAAATGCATTGAAGGTCACACCGCCCGGCGGTGGTTTCACTGCTCAGCGGTGGCTGTGTGATGGGTGTCGCGGCCCATACAAATTTTATTGCATATTAGAAATGTAGTATAGACTAGGAAATTACTCTGAGGTCGTCTCTCAAGGACCAACTGCGATTCAGAGTCAAGTCTAACACGAAGTGGGGGGGTTTTGAAAAGTGTGTTTGAGATGATAATTAAGCTTAATTAAAATGCATGGAATTAAACACAACTGTGTAAGATAGGAAACATCAAAGTAAAATAAAATGCTAAACCCAACATTGCAACCAACAACTATCTTGCGCAGTTAAATTAAATTAAATGCAAAGCTAAATTAGAGAAATCAAAAGCAACTAATCCTAATATGCAAATTAATTTAAAGCAAAAGAAATAAGCAAACACATTTTTTTTCCTAGCAACTCATGTGACCAAGTGTGCACCAAATAAAGAAATTTAAAAGGAACATGACCTAAGAAGACCTTCAAGGACGTGAGGTCCCATGCACATAAACCAAATTTGACTTTCTTCCTTCAATAAACAATTCAATGCATAGTCTTCTTTACCCATGTGCTTCATTCTCCAAGGAAGTGAACATGTACCTTCCACACACAATAAAACCATGCTCTCTCTCCTACCATGCAGCCAAAAACGAAATTCATACACACCAAGACTCCAAATTTCCGAGCCACACAATTGTTGGGTGCAAAGAATGCTTCTAAAAAGTCCACAAGTCAAAAGGGTGCTTTAATCTCTTCTTTCAAGATGCCACATGTGCAACTCAAAGGGAATAAACAACACAAGACCTCCAAATTCTTCAAGCAACTCTCGGTAATCATGCTAGCAAAAGACAAACCAAAATGGAAATCTTCTTTCTATGGAAATGTGCTCATATTTTCCTTGTACAAATTGGGTAAAAATTAAATGTGCCCATTCTCTCTCCTTACACAACTCCATTTTCGTTTTTCTCACCAACACCAACCTTCAAATTGTCTCTCCACATCTGAATACCGAGAATGAGCACAAGAATTCCAAAGTTCAACAACAAAATAACACAAGCACAACAAACCCAAAGTCTACCTTCATAAATTCAACTTCAACACTTACTTTTCTTCAACTTTTTGACCAAAACAAAACCATACCCCTAGCTTCCCTTGCAGTACCGTCTAGCCACCATCATCAAACACAAAGTCCAGCTCAAAATTTGTTTCCCAACATCAACAACAAAATGCTAGAAGAAAATGGCTCAAGAATACAATACCCATGCACCAACTTAAGCCTTTTTCACTACCAAACTTGACAACAACTCCATTTTCATCCTCCAATCGAAGAAACTCAAAGTAAAAACGAAATCACTGCAGCAAAATGATGAGAAAGCGAAATGGACAATGGGTCTCTCTTCCACCAAAGAAACCACCATGAAAAAGCAAAGAAGAAGCTTCAAACTCAAGCATTCAACCTTCAAAACAAAAATCTAAAGAGAGAAATGGTAGAGCTACATTCCATCAAGCAAGAACAAGCATTGTTGCACACAATAGAAGAAGAAAAACGAAATGTTGTTCATCACATAGCTCAAAACCAAAAGGGCACACCAAAGCTCCCAAGAGAGTTCATACAAGGCAAAAGCAAAATGAAAGTGTAGTATGAAGTGTGCTTAGGAGTGTGTCTCGGCAATTGCCCTAAAATACCATCCAACACACTCAAAAAATGGTGGGGTCCACCTCCTAGAAACCCTATGTTTAGTGCCACATGTCCCTCAAAGTTTGGGCCTATCATGAAATTTGCCAACAAGGGCCCAATGCACCAAAAGCTTAAGTAAAGTTCTTAATCAACTAGATTACAATTTTAATTAAATTTGCAATGACAAAATATTAAATCTTGAATTTCCATGCCATCTCCTAATGCTCCAAATTATGTCTCCAATATTTTCCCTACAATTAAAAATGTAATTAATTAGCTCAGAAAATCCAAATTAGTGAAAATATGAATTTCCGACCAAATTAAGCACAATTAAGACAAACGGGGAAATAATGGGCAATTAAACACAATTCCCTGATTTATTTAAGTGCAATAAACAAGATATGGTCAAGGAAGAACGACTCATCACTGTGGTTCTTTATTTCTTCACTTTTCCACCTTCTTTTGCATCCAACACTTGTCTTCCTTCACTTCCTTCATCAAATTCCTGATAAATCTTGCCAAAACAAGGGAAAACCAAGCATAAAACCCAGAAAACCCACTTTGACTCTCTTCTTCTCTATCTTAGGCAATTTGCATGATTTCAAGCTAATTCTAAGTCATAAAGGGTGTGATTTAGTATCAAGGATGAACCAATTATTCCTTTGCCACGTAGTAGCAATTCACCAGCTCCACAGACAAGAGTTTCCTTAGCTTAGCAAAAGCACACAATTCTCAAAGACTTATGAGTATTTGAGCACAAGGGAAGAGTTGCTGATAATGGATAAAGGGAGCCTATATATAGACTCAAGCAAATACTCTTCCATTCTCGTTTCTGGCCATTTAACGCTTTTAATCGATTAATACAAGTGTTAATCAATTAAAATGAGTACAGCGACTAGTTTTCAAAAGCCAGAAAACTCCAACGGTCACTTTTAATCAATTATTCTTAGGATTAATCGATTAACTAATCGATTAAAATGTGCTTTAATCGATTATTCTAGTGCCTGTTTAAGTTTTCAACACTTGCAACGTTTTAATCAGTTAATACTTGGTTTAATCGATTAAAACTATGCATTTTTTATTCTGGACATTAACTATATAATATGAAAGTACATGGAATCAAAACCAATGAAAATCTAAGTCCTAGACACTGAACTACAATTATTACAAAAGCTTTCCAATGCTATACAAGTCTTCATAAGTTATTCTTGAATCATGATTCTTCTTGACTTGATTTGGTCATCATCAAAACTTCATCTTCATCATTTTGCTAACATTCTCCCCCTTTTTTATGATGATAAAAAAACTATTGGAATTAAAGCTTTTAGTAATAATCTGAGTTAAAACACAACTTATGGAGGAAAAAAGCATTAGTGAGTAAACACAAGTAAGCAGACAAGCTTTAAACATTTTCTCCCCCTTTTTATCATAATTAAAAAGTTGTGTTTCATGTTCTCCCCCTAAGAAAATACTCCCCCTTAATAAAAACAAGTATCAGCTAAATATATTTCAAATTTAAAGATCCATTCAAACATACACAATAGGGGATTTAAACCATATAAGTTTAGGATAAAGAACTTATGAAACATTGTTTAAACATACATTGAACCATACATGATGGGAATTTCAAAGCATACAAAAATATGGCTAAGTTTTCCAAAACGCACAAGAATGCACAAAATGGATCAAATATGAAATCCTAAGAGATTTCTAAAATTCCTAGATCTCTTCTATGTTAGGAAACAGGTTGGCTTCAATTTACACCAAGAGGGGGGGTGGGTGAATTGGTGTTAGTTCAAAAACAAAATCTTTTCGCAATCTTGGTATGAAAACTCAAAGCTTTTGATCTTTCCTTGAAATGCAAGTAATGAAAATTTCAATGCAGCGGAAAAACATAGTTGACTGCTGTAAATATAAAGTCGACTGAAATAAATAGTGTAGGGATAGAGAAAATCAAACACTGATTTTTATACTGGTTCGGCCAACAATGCATACATCCAGTGTCCTTCCAACCTTGGAAGCAAATGCACTATAATGGTTGCGGTTTTTACAACAAGGAATTTATAGAAGCACCACGCAAAAATATAAATCTCCTCTCTAACCCAAAACAAAATATAGCTACACACAAAACCAGAATTGCAACAACAATCCCCTTTCCTGCAATCTGCACCCACGTTGAACAATCCTCAACGTGTCACCAGCACTCTTCAAAGGATGTCAAGCCTATCACAGCATGCTTCACAGGTTGCCAAGCCTATCACAACACACTTCCCAGGTTGTCAAGCCTTCAATTAAATGCAGCAGTCTTTATAGGATGCCAAGCCTTCAAGATCAGAACAGAAGCACCTTCTTTGTGCAAATGTTGATCAAATAGTATGCGCAGTTGGCTCCTCAATCTGAATATCTCTCAAGAAATATCACCACCGTCTTCTTGGAAAATTCTTGGAGCTTCCAAAACTGAGAAATAACTCTGAAACAAGACAATGAAAATGTTAGATCACTAAGTCTCTTGTGGAACAGATCGTGCTTTGTTCTATATATAGTTTTCCTGTCATTCTCAGTCGAATACCCTACTAATCCAGTCGACTGTATTAAATCAGTTATAACTGACAATCAACATAGAGGCTCCTCAGTCAACCAAATCAATGCACATTTATGACAGTTCACTTAGTCAGTCAATCTTAACTAACTTTTGAAAAACTAGCCGTTGGAACAAGTAGGTATAACACAATTCCAAAAATAACAACAACACAGTCGAATAGGTGTTCCACCAAGTCGACTGACACATTAAAAACATTTTGAAATTCTTTTCATCTCAAAATCTCATCAAGCACGTGTTCACAAAATCTGTACTAAGATTTTAGCTTAGTGGAATCCAATACTAAAGTATTCGACTGAACCAGATCTTTGTCACAACAAACATAAGTTCATAAAAGTGCTTGTGAGCTTTTCTTTAGAAATGTGCAGAGATAATCAAAATCATTTTAACACACATTTCAATACATGCATGTTCCAAACATATAGCACATAATCAATCAAGGGAACATACATGCAAAAAAACAAAACATCATCAACAAAGTCATTGATCAAAACAGTAAGCAAATCATTTGAACATGTAATACTGGAACTTATGTACTGTTACTAAGTTATGTGTTGTCATCATCAAAAACCAGTTCGATATAGAGTTTTGTGTTGTCAACAATTCTCAACATTCTAAAGTTTTACCCCTTTACTCAAGAGGTTTTGCCTCAAGGTCTACAATTTCATTAAAGACAATATGCTTCAAATAAAAAAATTTTAAATTTTGTTTTTTTAAAAAAAAATAAATGTTAAATAATAGGTACCCAACAACTTTGTATGGGTCCTTTGGCTTAAAAAATTGAAATCATTTTACAACCCAAACATATCTACCACTTGGAACACCACAATACTTAATTTTACATTTGTTTGAAATATGACCATTTTTCATACAATAAAAGCATGATACGAAGTTTGTGTTCCTATAAGTTGTTCCTTTTTCTACCCATGTTCTACGAGTTCTAATATTATGTTTATTTTTAATTTTAGGAACATACTTATTTTTAACAACCTTATTTTTATTATTTTTGCTACATTCACCTAAGGTTGTTTGTTCTAGTAGTTTCTTAAAATTTTCACAAGATGCACATTCATTACTACTAGTAAATTTACCCTTTTCAAAAAATAGGATTTTATTTTTCAAATCTTTATTTTCTTCAAAAATATTTTCAAAATTTTAATTTTAATTTTAATTTTCTTCAATAATGTTTTCAAAATTCAATTTTAATTCTTTGAAATCCTTTTTCAATTTCTTATGAGTTTTATCTAATATTTATGTTTCTACTATTAAATCAGCATAAGTTTCATGTAATTCACTTTCACTATATTGACTATAATTATCAGAATCGCTAGATGAACTTACTTGGCTTCCAACATCGTCGTCCGCCACTACATGTTTGCCTATTCATCAGAGTTGCTTAAATAAAAAATTGTTTCATTGTCATTGTCCCATGCGATGTAGGCTTTCTTTTACTTAAACAACATCTTTTATTTCTTCACTCTTCTTTTGATTTGGGCAGTCAGCTTTTAAGTACCCCCTTTCTCCGCAACCATAGCACAATCAATAGACTCAATAAATATTTTCATTCTAACCTTCCAGAATGCATAATTTTCACCTATGAGTAAGGGTGGTCTATTGATAGAAGCACCCTCTACAAAGGTTTGATATGATCCTGCCATTTGAATAACTATAAAATCGAGCTTTGATGTCAATTGTCAGAGCGACTGCAGCAGAATGGCTAACGTGGAATAAAAAACCAAGAGGGGTTTTAATATAAACGTGTGGCTTTTAATTTCTACCTAATTAAATTAACTACGCAAACATAATAATGAATAACAAGAGTAAGGTTGAGAGAAATTTGTACAAATGAATTTTATACTGCTTCCGATCTTACCAATCCTACGTCTAGTCGGTTATCTCAAATCAAGATAAACAATTCACTAATAACAAAACAATTACAAATTACATTCACAAAGAAACAATTTGTAAAAGTTTAGAAACCACCTCTCTTGATACCACAAGAGATGAACCTGGACCTCCTTTGAATCTTCACAAAGGATGAAATACTTCCTCCGAATACTTCACGAAGGATGATCCTCTTCCAAACACCTCCTCAGACGCACCAAGGATGAACTAGCTATTCCTCCGTCACGGTAGCAGCAATTCACCAGCTCCACATTCAAGAGTTTCCTTAGCTGAGCAAGAGCACACAATTCTCAAATAGTTCTAAGTATTTGAGCACAAGGGAAGAGTTGTTGATAATGGATAAAGGGAGCCTATATATAGACTCAAGCAAATACTCTTCCATTCTTTGTTTTTGGCCATTTAACGCTTTTAATCGATTAATAGAAGTGTTAATCGATTAAAATGAGTACAACAGCTAGTTTTCAAAAGATAGAAAACTCCAAAGGTCACTTTTAATCGATTATTCTTAGGATTAATCGATTAACTAATCGATTAAAATGTGCTTTAATCGTTTATTCCAGTGCCTGTCTAAGTTTTCAACATCTGCCATGTTTTAATCAATTAATACTTGGTTCAATCGATTAAAACCGTGTTTTTTTATTTTGGACATTAATTATATAGTATGAAAGTACATGGAATCAAAACTAATGACAATCTAAGTCCTAGACACTGAACTGCAATTATTACAAAAGCTTTCCAATGCAATACAAGTCTTCATAAGATATTCTTGAATTTTGATTCTTCTTCGCTCGATTTGGACATCATCGAAACTTCATCTTCATCATTTTGCTAACAAAAAGAATTAAGCACAAACAAATATGCAGCTAGCAAGGTTTGAACACAAAACCACAGACTCCCCACAAGGAGCATTTACCAATTGGGTTTTACAACATCTTGTTAAAAACTCGTTTTCTCATAAAAAAACATTTAGCAATATCGACATCATTCTCTTATTACATTTGAATTTTCAAGGTCTTACATTATGCACATCCAATTCAGCCCTAATCGATTCTCCATATCCAATTCACACATAGATCTGCATTACATTTCAAGCAAACAACTTCTGTTATGTATAAAAAACAACACAGACCAACCTCGTAGGGACATTGGGTGCTCATAGGGACGTTGGGTGGGTGTTTGTCTCTATTGGGCGGCGCGCGGCGTTGGAGCTCCTCTATTTGGCCTTCCAACCTTAATAGGAAGAAGATTTGTTTGTGTGCGTCGTGTGCCTGCTGCAACCATGAAATAAAACTCTGAAACCAAAAACAAGCAAATCACACAATCGAAAGAGAGAATAAGATTCGAAGCACCACCTTCACGTGGCTACAGTGCAGCGATCTTTATGTGCAAGAATGGAGAGAGGAAGAGGAAACCCAAGGGAGGCGGAACCGCGAGGGGCTGTGTGCCTCTGTGTATTGCTGGATAGACGAAGGGGAAAGGCAGAGGGATGGAACCACGAATGGTCTGTGTGTACTGGGAGAATGGAGACACCCATACGAAAACACAATAGCATAAATGAGATGCGGGGAGTATTCATAAATGCGAGAGACAAATATAAGTGTGCGAATAATATTTTTCGATGACAATGTGAATCTTTGACCACTTTTAGTTTTTTTTTAAATATTAAAAACTTCTTAATTATGGGGTAGTTTAGGCATTTTATAGAACTTTGGAGGTGTAGGATGAAGGACATGGAGGTGCAGGGTGAAACTCCTAAAACTTTTTAGTCCTGTGGATTTTTCTAGCCCCAACCCACGTGATCAAGGCTAAATCATATAAGAGGAACTAAAATGACGGGTCTAATGGTAGCAATAGAAGTGTTGAAGAATGTGTAAGATGGAAGACGAAGATGATAAATGACTTGAAAAAACTGATGATTATGATTGAAAAGAAAAGCAAAATCAAAAATATAGTAGTGTAGATAAAAAGGAGATGTGGATTTTTGGATCATTTCTAAAAAGAACAAAACATGGGTGTAAAATAAGAAAAACAATTGAGCCTAACAAAAGCCTGGCGTGAAAAGAAAATTGGATGGTGTGACTATTGCAAACAAGGTGTATAAGTGTGAAGGTATTAAAGGGCTCTCTTCTTTTTTTCTCTCTTTGTTTTTACTATTATTCTTTTTTTATTTTGCTTTTATCATTATTTTATTAATAATTTTCTAATTTTTAATTTTTGTATTTTTAATTAACTTTTAAAACTAAAATTAATTTTGTTAATATTTTAGAATTTTTAAAGAAACTTTTATTTCACCCCTTTTTATTTTTGGAAATAAATTTTATTCATCCTAACGAAATTAGATGCTATACTAAAGAAGTTTGTAAAATTTAGTTAAATTTAAAGTTTTATTTCTATATTAGAATTTATTTTAATAAAATTTATTAAATATATTGTATTACTCACTGTTAGCCTTTTATTTCTACATAAAGTAAATATCACTTTTTCAAGTCTGGTAAAATCAAATTAAGTTTAAAGTTTAATATTTGAAGTTTATGGATTCCTATCGTAATGATATATGTTAGATATATAGTATTTTTCATAGAACTTTCAAAACAGGTTATCCGGCCCGATCCGGCTCTACCTATTAAGGGTTGGTTACTTAATAAGTCAATTCAATCTAACTCATTTATTAGCGAGCCAAAAAAAATTTGGTGGACAAAAAAAATATTTTTTAGAATTTCATAAGATAATAAATTAATAAAATAAAATTAGGTGAATTGGTGAGCCAATCCGTCTCACCACGAATTCAACCCGGATGAGCCAGATTTAAATGAATCAGGTTAAAAATTGACCCGCATAAAAAAATATATTTTTTTCAAACATAATCCAGTCTGAACCCGTGAACCAGGTTGACTCGCGGTTATAACCTAATTTATAAGCTTTAGTTTTTCAATATCAACCTATCTCTATTATCACATTTAGAACTTTCAATCCTATTAAAAATAAAGTATTATTTATAAATATAATAAATTCTAATAATCAGTGGTTAAAAATGTTATTGTGCAATTCAATTTTATAAATTGGACTCCACATTTTAAAACTTCACCCAAATGAACATCATTGTTTTGTTATAATTCAATTCACCTATATTTTCCTCCCATGCTGTTTGTTCCTCCTCGTCCACAATAGTAAAAGTTTCTTAGTTAGACATAAAAAAAAGAAAAGAAAGGAACAAAGATACATATAACTGCATAATAATTTACGTCTCCAATACATTTTAACGTATATATATATATATATATATATATATATATATATATATATATATATATATATATATATACATATATATGGAATATTGCAAAATTTGTAATTAATATCTTTATCTGGTAGCCTCATAACCAACCACCTTTTCCCAGTGCCAAAAGAAAAAAAAAATAGAAAAACTGACTCGTTACACTGATTCTGATGTAACGGTAGACACATTTCTAAAACTTTCCATTAACAAATAGAATAGAAGTTCTTCATAATCCATTACTTAGTCACCCTCGCATCCTCCTTCTCCTACTTAGGATTGGAGCTTATCATTTTGATTTTGGCTTGTCATCTTCACCGCCCAACCCCAAACCACCGGAAATTTTACCGTAAGCCCACTGAGCAAAAGACTCAGTCTTTTCGCCGATACCTTCGACGGTGGGAGTGGCGGCATTAACAGCGGGTGCGGTAACTTCCTTGGCAGATTGGGCAGCTGATGAGGCGGTGTCCTGGGCAGCTTTGACCGTTGGGGTGGCGGCGTCCTTAGCGTCCTTTGCAGTGTCTTTGGCGCTTTCGAGCACATCGCCCCAAGTTGTTCCGATGCACACGGCAAGGCACACCACCACGACAACGAACTTCAAGTTTTGGGTGTTCATGATGTTATATTCTTCAAATTTATTGAAAAGGTTGTGTTTTATTCTTTGTCTGATTTTTTTGCCCGTAATTCTTATTTTTTTACTAAGCACGGTGTTTATTACTGAGTGATTCAATTCATTCTTATAAGCACCTTGTGACAACCCTCAAACTCAGAAAAACAATGAAGGCGTATTGATAGGTGTGGAGTAAAATACACAAAGTATTTCAACCACATATTATAATATGTTCAATGTTCTAAATCAAGATAATACTAATATTATTGATGATCATAATCCATCCAAATTCGTTTCAACTTCCAAGAAATTATAGCCTGAAATTGTTCTACTTTTTTCTAAATTATTTAGTGGCATTAAACTCATGATAGATCCAAAGTGAAATACTATAATCCTAATTAGTAAATGACTACAAATTTACAAATAATTTAGGATACCCACGACAAATAATATGATACTCACGCTCACTCTGTTAATAAATGGATGCTAATTTTAGTTGTGCTTGTTATTTGTGGGTTTGCATTCAAAGTATTCATATTTTTATTACGAACTTATTCAAAATTTTCTACCTTCAATGTTTTAGTGAAGATATGCTTAATTGTGGAAAATTCATTTGTCTTCCTTTATCACAATGTTTTGGTTCAGCTCTCACTCATGTAGCTTTAGGATGCTAATGAATTCTTCCATGGACATATTCTCTAAACTCTTCAATGTTTCGAATTTTACAATCTCCAAAAAGTAGGCAAACTATGTAATATTTTGTCAACGTGACCATAATTATAATGCCAAGGACCCGAGTTCATATAATATGGTCTTAAATACATTCAACATACTTTTTATGTTCTTATTTGATTCCATTCTGAACAACTCATTAACAATTGAATAATTAACAATTAAATAATTAACTTATTTCGCTTTACTTCTCTAGAATCATTGAATGTTTATGTAAGAATATCTCACATATTCTTTACTCCTTTAAAAGTGTGGATTTTATAGTGTTATTATAAAACCATGCAAGTTTCTTGTTTCGGTTGAAATTGTCCGAGGGTCGGTCGTCTTTCCATGCTCTACTCTCTTTCGATCATCTAATCCTCTCCAAGAATGCAATCCACTCTGATGGGTTGTTGAGTTGCAGAAGACATTCTGACGTTCAAGTCAGATATGTTTCATAAAGATGTCTCTATTTTATTAAGATAGATCAATCTTATGTTACCTGGAAATCAATCGTATCTTTATAGGGCTTGTGGTAGCCAAGCACATTGATTAAGCGTTAATGTAGTATATTTTTAGGCAATCAAACCTAATAATCAGTTATTAATATCGTATATTTGTAAAGCATAAGGCAATCTCACCCATTAATACCTGCTAACTGCCCATGAATGACCATTAACTCCAATCGGTATATTTCATATAGTACATAAGTCCCCGAAGCCTAAACAAGCTCTTTATTGAAAGAGGTTCACAGGGATTATTATGAGTTTAAGAGAGGTCACTTACATTGTATTTAGGGAGTCTACCTTCGATGTGCTTTAAGTCTTCATTCCTTTCTGTACCGAGCGACATGATGTTGGATGCTCCTTCTGCTCTTTGTCGAGGTGATTCGACTATGGAACCACCGAGCAACGATGTTCCGCTCTTTGTAGAGATGATTCGACCATGGAATCATCAAGCGGGGCGATGTTCCGCTCGTTGTAGAGATGATTAAACTATGGAATCACCGAGAGGGCCGATGTTCCGCTCTTTGCAGAGATGATTCGACTATGGAATCATCAAGTGGGCTGTTGATCCGCTCTTTGTAGAGATGATTCGACTATGGAATCATCGAGCGGGGCGATGTTCTACTCTTTGTAGAGATTATTCGACTATGGAATCACCTAGCGGACCGATTGTTTTGCTTTTTGTAGAGATGATTTGACTATGGAATCACCGAGCGGGCCGATGTTCCGCTCTTTCTAGAGATGATTCGACTATGGAATCACCGAGTGATGACTTGGACCCAAGCCCATTAAATAATCAAAGATCCATTAGTAGAAGAATGACAAATAAAGCTAGCACACTCCAAATGGGAGCTAGAAGCTCCAACAAGATCTTGAAGATTTACCTCTAGGAGGACAAGTTCTGCTTATCTTCTTTGAATGGAAGCCAGGAGACCTAGCCAAAGAACCAGAGTAGACCAGACTAGCACAAGGAGAAGGATGACGAATTGGGCGCTCGGCGGTATTCTCCCTGCGTTCAGCGGAAACGTGTCATATGCTAGCATTTATCACATTTAGCATAAGCTGCACATGTTTATGGTGCCTTTCTAGAATCAGCAGCATTTAGCACATGCCACCACGTGTAATGGGATCCGTGATTGGTGGCATTTTTCAGCACCGATTAGATTATATTATGTGAGGAAGATGGATCTATAAATTTTGTCTTCCCTCTCATTGTAAAACACTTTTAGAGATATGAGAGATTGTTTTCTGCTGTTGAGTTTTCCAGCAACTACACTCTGCCCGAAAGTCATTGTTAAGTCCTTGGGAAGTGTACCAGATCGTTATCAAGTAATATAAAATGGGTAAGTCCAAGTATCGTCTCCCGAAGGACTCTTAGGCTTTAACTTTCATGTAAATCAATTTTATAGGACTTGTAAAGAAATAAATCTTGTGGTTAAATGCAAGAACGAAAATAAACATGCACATGCAATTAATTCAGTTTGCAAGAAAAAGATATGGATGAACGGAGTTGTTGGGGTTTACAATTTCATCTTATCCACTCTCTTTTATCTACTCTTCTTGTTAAATTCGCTTTATTATCTAATTGTCATGCAAACTTTCTTAGTTTACCCTAAACCTGATCCCTCGGGGAAAAGAGCCTATTATTAGTTACTGGTTTACTATCCCTAGTCTCCCTTAGTTACTAGCAACGCATTATTGAAAAGAAGAAAAATACAATTGATCGTCCTACCCCTATCCCTAGGTGGTATTGCTTAGTCAAGGAATTCCCTATCAGTTCATGTATTCCCCGTACGTCCCCATATCGACAAAGGCAAAGATCATTATATCGAATGAGTTAAACGATAAAAGCTTTAATGCACAGATAAGAAACTCAACAATTGATAATAAAAGCATATGTAAACATATGAATAAAACAAGAATTTCAATAAAAAAGAGTTTCAAAAGATTACATTGTTCCCCAAAAACAAAGGGTTTAGTTCACCATTGACATGGTGAATCTACATGGAATTAAATGAAAGAATGGAAAAGCAAACCCTAAATTGGATAAAATGGAGCCTAAGTGATGACTTGGGTCCAAGCCCATCATGGACCCATCACTAGAAGTATGGAAACTCCAACAAGAGCTTGAATAAATTGACACAGCATGACAAGTTCTCTTCCTTCATTTTGAGTGGAACTTAAAGACACCAAGAGAAGGGGTAAATATGTCCACATGACTATCAAAGTTGCCAGTGGCACCACCACTCTTTGCTAAGCACACCACGGCAAAGTTCCTTAATCATCAGCACATGACCACGTGTGTATTGATTTTATCACATTGTAAATAAGCCTTTCTAGAAGGCCAACACCTCCTGCACATGGGATTATATGTGGTAGCCGATCCACTCTTCATGGGTCATTGAATTCATGCACACAGCCAAGGGGGTTCACTTATAAAACCCATCCTGGCAGTTTTGTATCACACTTTGGAAATATATGAGAAATCACTTCTTCTGCTGTTGATCTTTGTCCAGCATGGGAACTCTGTCCAAAGTCATTTTCCTTGATCTTTCCACCTCACCACCTAGTTCCTTCCATGAATGGAAGCCGATTGAACTAGATTCATTCCATCTCAGATCTGCATCCACCAATTCACTTACATGCTCCATCATCCGCTGCTGCTGCATTTGCATTCTTCACTCCGCTGATTCAAACGCTACTCTGCTTCACTCTGCTGCACGAGATGCAAGCTTCACCAAGTAGTCTGGTCATCACTAAGCATCCAAGAAATCTTCTCCAAGGAGTGTAGAACAGCTCTGGACGTCCTCTTCTGCCAAAATAATATAATTTGCATCGCACTGGGGCTATTTATAGAGCATAAAAGTAACAGAATTTAAGCCCAAGCCCAGCAGACAACCGCTCAGCGGTTTCCCTCAAGCTGCGTCACCGCTCACCGGTCAGTTTCACCGTTGAGCGGTTTGCCTCTAATCGCTCTGGACGCTCAGCTTCACCTCCTGGGCGCCAGACAGTGGCTCTCCCTCGAATCATGGCGCTCAACGTTGGCTTTTGATGCTGAGCGGTGCATAGACTCTTCTTTTCTTCCTTTTTCTTCTTCTTCCTTGAGTCTAAGACCTTCCTACTTCACTTCCATCCTTAATTCTCATCAAAACCCTACAAAACAAACATGATATCTCTAAAGACAACTTTTGACTCTCATGTGACTCAATTAAGTGTTTTTACTTGATTCTAAGCTCATTATAAGCTACAAAGGGTGTGTTTTGATATCAAATTCAAGCATGAAAATAACGGTTTTTAGACTGTTATCAATCATTCACTGAGCTTTTCCATTTCTCCAACTAGCTTCCTTTCGATGGAAGGCCGCTTGAGCTAGCATCCTCTTTCACCGTGAGCTCTACCACCACCAATAGCTTCCGTGAAATCATCACCATCCGCTGCTGCCAAATCACAACAACTTCATCCGCTGCTTGTTATCTCTGCATCACCACTGCCAACTCTGGTTTCGCATCTTCCGCTGCATTCCATCCATCCTACTTGCTGGAGCAAAGTCATCAAGTGGTATTCAGAGCCTAGGTTGCTCACGATGTTGTGGTTGTTCCAACTAAGTCCACTTTTCTTCGTTTCGTACTGTCATCATGATTCTATTCGTGTTTCTTGATTCTGTTCACTATTCCATTTCTTTGCTTGGTTCTAGTAGCTTCATTTGAGTATTTTGTTTGTGTGTCAGCCTTTCTTTGATGGTGTTTATCATTTTAATCAGTTAATTTTAGGTTTGAGTCATTTTGTTTTGAAATCTGTCCAGTATTGTCAAAGTCATGATCTATGGTTTTTCTTGTTATAATTCAAAGTATTCTATTGTGTCCAGTTTGCGTTTGGTGAAACTAACTGGTTAATCCATATCACGCAGACCAAATGAGCAATGATTTGTATACCAATAGCTCGGGTGCATAATCATCAGCATCAGTGGATGTATTGGCATAATCCGTTTTGATTCAAAACCAGTTAGTTATCATAAAAGGTGCAGTGTTTTCAAATCTGTTCAAATCTAGATTTTATTATTTCCTAAAAACTGCACCGTATGGAAGTGTTCTTTCTGGATGTATTTAAATGCTGCAACTGTGATGAGTGCATACCAAATGAACAGTATATTGTCTAAGACAATAATGATGGGTTGTTGCGGCCCATACAAATTTTATGTGCATAAATAATGCAGTATAGTGTTAGGAAGTGACTCCTAGGTCGTCTCTCAAGGACCAAATGTGGTTCGAGAATCAGGTCATACACGAAGTGGGGGGTTGTGAAAGGTTTGTGAATTCGGATAAACAAAATCAACACACGGATGCAAACAGAAATGTAAACAAAAATGTAAAAACTGAATCAAATACAAATAACATAGTGAGTGTAGAAAGTAAACTGAACAATGCAATAAATAAATATCCAAACACAATTGAATCTATTAAAATGCAACGAGTAAGCTAAACATTAAAAGTAATTCATCACGAGAATAACACAAAGAAAACGAATTAATAGTAAACTAAATTGCTGAACGTCACCGCTGCAAGTTAGGATGTCACACCTATTCTAACCTTAAATCACCACCTCTCTAGCAAAAAGAGTTTCGGTGCAGCTCACCAAAACAAAATCACCTTCTTAATATTAAATAATAAAAACAAGATGCCCTTCAATTATGAAATGTGACAAGACCGAGAAAAACTTCAATTCAGCTTAATACAATATTGAACCGTGACCTCCTTGCTTTATGCAATGTGTGCTCTTCCAAATGCTACCATGAATGCACCGCATATGCCTTTCCAAAAGTAAAGAGAATCAATTCAGCATGTGGTCCTATTCCAACTATGAAGGTTCGTGCCTATCTCCAAGAAAGTGCATGCTTTTTTTTTAAAAAAAAAAAGAAAATCATCAATCCTTGCAGCCAGAACAGTGTGCTCCCTAATATTCATTGCCACATGCCTTGCTTTCATAACAGGAAAACTAAAATGCTACTTCACTCCACCATGAGAAAAACCGTGAACCACATTCTCCCCAAAGAACGTTCCAGCATCACCCAATATTCAAAGTAAATCTGCCAAGCACCGTTCTCCAAATGGAAATTAGAAATTGCATCCCTAAATAAGAATCAACTCTTCTGTGTTCCCATTAGAAATCAGCGTCAAAGTGTATTTTGGCAAGAAGAGAAACGTTCCAGCAAAGAAAGCTTAAAAGCAAGCAGCGAAAACTTAAAAGCAAGTGGCTGGATATTTTCATTCAACCCAAATCAAACACAGTTGTCATGATTCAAAGAAAAATATGCAATGTGAAAGAAAACCTTGCAGCAAAGCCTCCCTAGAGAATTTCTATAAAAAAAACGTTAAAAGCTAAGTGAAAAATTGTGTCACGGCAGCTGCAGCCCTTTTCTTCTTTCAATGCCGTGAGTCCCCCCTTTTTTTTATCTCTGTCACGGCTTGAATCATGCTTCCTTCTTTATCCAATTCCCATCACCTTCAACATCATTCAACTTTTTCAAAAAAATAACTTCTGCAGCCGAGAGAGAGGAACCTAGTGAACTCTCGGGAGCTCCCAAAAAACGTTACAGCACAATGTAAAATTGTCCTCTCCCAAAAAAAAAAAACGTTACAGCAAAGTGTGTATATCCCCCATGACGGCTGCAGCTAGGTCCTAATAAAAGGTGTGTGTCCTTCTCCATCTAGGGCACCGTCCCTTTCTTCTTTTTTTAACCCAATAAAAATAAAATATTCTAAACCTAAATCACTTTTTGGGTCTCACATCTTTTACCAAAAATTGGCCCAAGATACAAAAGAGTTTGTCAAAAAAATCGTAAACTACTAAATTACAATACAACTAATTTTAAGATATCCATGTCGAGAGTCTTTAGTTTATTTGACAGCACTCCAAATGTCCCAAATTGTATTACCAAAATTTTCCCTGAAAATAATAATGCTAATAATTAGCTCAGAAAATTCAAATTAATTAAAATTAGAATTTCCGGTCAAATTAAGCATAATTAGCAGAAACGGGAAAATATCAGACATTTAAGCACAATTCCCTGATTAATTCTAGCACAATAAACTAAATGAAATCAATAAAATATCTACTCAATCAATATCAATTGGTTGTACTATCTTGCAGAATCCATAATTTAGTGTCTAAGCAGATTGACTG
The DNA here is from genome assembly GCA_036885675.1 of Vigna mungo. Classification (NCBI taxonomy): domain Eukaryota; kingdom Viridiplantae; phylum Streptophyta; class Magnoliopsida; order Fabales; family Fabaceae; genus Vigna; species Vigna mungo. The sequence continues at coordinate 9,352,174 of CP144698.1, forward strand.
AACTGCATTCCTTGTGTTTGTGTCTTTTTATGATTTTTAATTTTGTTCAGTAGTAGTATTCAACGTTGAGCATATTTAAAATTCAATTCTAGAGTCTTTCTCAAGTTTAAATTGTTGTCCTAGAGTCACAAAAATTGTTTCCAGTCCAGTTTGAATCCTATGTTGATTTTTGGTGGTTGAGTTGGATGCATTTTAGTGATTAATAGCAACTGATATTGTCAAAATCTGAATTGCATGCTTTTAGCCACTGCTAGCTATTAAAACAAGTCACAATTGGTGAAGCAAAGTTGCTCAAATCATAAAATTGGTTGTCCAAACTGGTTTGTGTAAATTTACCATTTAAAACGACCAATTTTGAATACCATTTTCTGGTTTAAGTTGCATAAATGTGTAAGTCTGTGTTGCTGTCCTATTGCATCATACTCCATCTTCAATTATTAGCAAAAGCTTGATTCAATTGAATTAAAAGAAGTGAAAATTCGAATCTCATCACAAACTGCACTGTAAAAAGCTATTTGAACCAGTACTAAGCACGCTAAAAACCAATCCTGATGCATAAATTTTCAACAGCTCACTTAGGCATTTCCTCAAGCACTTTTGCCTATTTTACATTTGAGTCGAATTGAATTTTTTCTGCAACTTATCTTTGTTTCTTGCTTTTCAAATCTACTCTAGAACCTTTCCTAAGTTCATTTTGAGTGCCACCTTTCATTAAACACCATTTAATTGCTTGATTTTTACATGTTTGGAATTATGCACATAGGCTGTTTGTTGAAAGTATAGTTGTGCAATCTGGTTTAACAAATTCTGGCTGCAGTAGGGTGATTATTCTGGTGTTATAATTGATTTTGGTTGGTCTGTGTGAGCTCTAGATTAGTGCAGGAACTAGTCCAGGTTGTTTCCTAACATTGGTAGTATCTTAGGAGGAAGATTAGAGAGGGAAAAGGCCAACATTGAGGGTTCTTTCAGTGCTGCAGTTTTACTGCATTCTTGCTTACAACAACAGCAGAAGAATTCACCTTGCAGATGAGAGACTTGTGTGAGTCACGACTGATTCATTTCCTTTCTGAGAGCATCCAAAGCTGCACAAATTTACTCCTCCATTTCCTTATAGTTCCATTCCTTTGATTTGTAATACCATTTGTAAATGGCCATTACACAAGTGATTGGAAAGAACTCACAAGTGTTCTTCCATCATTTGTAAACTTTTTCTCTTAACTTCTCATTAAAATTGGTAGACGGTGAGTGTGTCTTGGATCCAAAGTTCCAAGCCTCACCTAAGAGACCTCACTTCTTTCAATTTTTAGAGCTCTTGGAAAAGTCTTAGAGATTAGTTTTCTCTTCATATTTGTTTGTTTGTGAATATGTATCATTTGATTTTCAAGGTAATTTTAGTTTAAGAGGTAACTTCTTAGTAACCTAAGACATTTATGGCAATGTAAGACTTCGTATATAAGCAGTTTTTATGACTCACCTCTCTTACCTGGGACTTGATTAAGTGTGAAATTTTGTATACCTTTTAGACAAGAAAAACTTTTAAAATCAAAGATGTCGTATTCTAGTTCATATGGTTCATCTAGGATTCATAATGCATCTTATACTTCATATTTTAAGGATGATTTGTATACTGAAGCTAGTACACTACCATTCTTTGGTAAAGATATAGATGCATTAACATACATAGTTTGGGAAAAGGAAATTAATCAAGTGCATCCAGTCCTTGTTAGACAAAGTGAAATTGAATCCTATAGTCCCATTGTTAGTTCTAGAGAGTGTGAATCTCGTGTTCTTAGTTTGTATCTCTCTAGGTTAGAAAAACATGCAAGAGAGTGGTGGGATCAAAGGTAAATTAGTGTTAGACAAGGTAAAAAATCCTCCATTCATGATTGGTATGAATTAAGAGCTTGCATGAGAAGAAAGTTTGTGCCTTTATCATTTAAAAGAAACCTAGATCTAATGAGAGAGAGCATTAATGATGGAAAATCATTCCTTGAAAATATAGATAGGTTTCATCATATGGAAAGAGAGTTTAGAGAAAAACTTAAGAGGCTAGGGGAAGAAGAAAAAAGAGAGCAAGAGAGAAAAGAAGCAGAGACAAGAAGAGAAATAGAAAGAAGAGAAGAAGAGAAAAGAATAATAGAAATTGAGAAAATAAAAAGAGAACAAGAGCAAGAAGCAAGAGAAAGAAGAGAAGAAGACAGAAGAAAAGAAGAGAGAAAAAGAGAAAAAGAGAGAAAAGAGAAAGAGGAAGAAATGAGAGAGCAAGAAAGAAGAGAAAAAGATAGAAGAGAAGAGGAAGAAAGAAAAGAGCAAGAGACCAGAGAACAAGAGAAAAGAGAGCAAGAGAGAAAAGAGGAAGAGAAAAGAAAGGAGCAAGAGCAAATAGAAGAGGAAGAGAGAAGAAAGCAGAGAAGAGGACGATAGAAGAAAGCAAGAGAGAAGAGAAGAGGAAGAAAGAAAAGAGCAAGAAAGAAAAGAAATGGGAAAGATAGAGCAAATCATAGCACCACCTCCTCTAATGATCTTAATAGAACCCAAACTCTTAAGGGGAGGTTTTCCATCATTTAATTATGCTCCATTTATCTTTGAGTTTTCAAATTTTAATTTGTCTTTCAAAGAAATTGCCATACCATATTTTCAAAATTTAGAACTTTCAACACATGGCAATTCATAACTTGAGTTATGGTTACCTCTTTGGTTACCACTAACTCAAGACAAAAATACATTTTTGAAAGAAGTAAGGTTTCATAAAATTATAAAACTTGAACAATTCAACATTAGGAAGCCTTCTTCTAAACATACTTTTTCATGCATCTTGTTGGGTCAATTAAAACTAATCAGTGATATGTTTGATACTTATTGCAGATTCACATTTGACCCTAAAGGAACTTATATGGAGCCAACAAAAATAAGTCCTCATAATCAAGACGACCCACCAGATTTGAGGACAAATCCTTTCCAAGGGGAAGGGGATGATGACTTGGGCCCAAACCCATTAAATAATCAAAGATCCATTAGTAGAAGAATGACAAATAAAGCTAGCACACTCTAAATGGGAGCTTGAAGCTCCAACAAGATCTTGAATATTTACCTCTAGGAGGACAAGTTCTGTTTATCTTCTTTGAATGAAAGCCAGGAGACATAGCTCAAGAACCAAATTGGACCAGACCTGCATAAGGAGAACGATGACGAATTGGGCGCTCAGTTGTATTCTCCCTGCGCTCAGCAGAAACGTGTCATATGCTAGCATTTATCACATTTAGCATAAGCTGCACGTGTTTGTGGTGCGTTTCTAGAATCAGTAGCATTTAGCACATGCCGCCACGTGTAATGGGATCCGTGATTGGTGGCATTTTTCAGCAACATTTAGATTAGATGACGTGAGGGAGATGGATCCATAAATTTCGTTTTCCCTCTCATTGTAAAACACTTTTGGAATAAATGAGAGATTGTTTTCTACTGTTGAGTTTTCCAGCAACTACACTCTGCCCAAAAGTCATTCACTGAGCTTTTCCATTTCTCCAACTAGCTTCCTTCCAATGGAAGGCCACCTGAGATAGCATCCTCTTTCACCATGAGCCTTGCCACCATGAATAGCTTTCGTGAAATCATCACCATCCGCTGCTACCAAATCACAACAACTTCATCCGCTGCTTGCTCTCTCTGCATCACCGTTGCCAACTCTGGTTGCCAACGTAATCACCGAGTAGGGCGTTGTTCTGCTCTTTCTAAAGATGATTCAACTATGGAATCATTGAGTGGGTCGTTGTTTCGCTCTTTGTAGATATGATTCGACTCACCGAGCGATAACGATTGAATTTACCTTTACTTGATACTTAATTTTGATACTAAAAACACCTTTTTTGACTTACAAACTAGCTTGAAATCATAGTTTTGTCTTATTTGTGTGAATAAGAGAATTAAAGGTGAATTTAATGGTTTTATGCTAGACTTCCTTGTTTTTAACAAGATTTGAGATGATTTGGAAGAAGAGTTGAAGTAACAAGGAGTTAGAACTCAGGAAGAGCTGGAAAAGTGATAACGGATGAAAATACCGTTATTTGCTATATGATTTTGATACTAAAAGCACCCTTTTTGACTTAGTAACTTGCTTGAACTCATGAGTTTTCAGTAAATTGTGTGAATAAGAGAGTTAAGGTTGATTTTAACAGCTTTCTAACAAATTCCCCTTGTTTTGATAGAGATTGAAGCAATACTAGAAGAAGAAGTGAAAAGCCATGAAGATGGAGCTCAAAAGGGGTCAAAAAGGCACCAAGAAGGGAGGAAACCCGAAGCCCAGGCGACTTGAACGAAAAACAGCAAACCTGAATTCACCGTTGGTCGCCCGGGCGACGGTCGCCTGAAGCTCAGGCGTCCAAAACTAGCGCCCAAGCCTCACAGAACCCTTGATTCATGCTTCGACGAGCTCCCTACGACGCTTGAGCGTGATTTCACTTGGATCGGGCCCTGATTCTGCTTTGATTTGATTCTTTTGGACCGGGCCGCACTCTGGGACACTTCTGGCACTATTTAAAGGACCCTGGGGCGCTAGGTTTTGCATCCGTGGCAGAGAAGATCATAGAAATACACTTTTAGCCAATTCTTACTCTTCCATTCTCTCTTTCTTTCTTCCATATTTCATAGGTTCCCCCATGTCTATGGGGAACTAATTTCTATTTGTTGTTGGGGAATGATGTAACCTTGTAAACTCTCGTGTATTTGAATTGATTCTTAATTCTAAATGCTTTATTTCATTATTTGTTAGAGTAATTCATTTGCTTGATTCTTGCTTATACAATAGCATTATCTGTGAGTTGCATGAGTGCCGGGAGGTTCCTTTTAGTTCAGGTCCTTGTTGAATTACTCCTAAGGGTTATATTGCTCAGGGATGAGGGTATGAGTCTTAGTCGTCTTAACCTTTTGATCTTCACATCTTTTTACCAGGAATACTAGGAATTGTATAAACTGGTAATTAGGGACAAGCTTATTTACCGAGGGATCGAGTTTAAGTGTTTTAGTGAGTGATAGGTGTCACAGCCCATACAAATTTGATTGCATATGAGAAATGCAGTATAGCTAGGAAATGACTCCTAGGTCGTCTCTCAAGGACCAAATGTGGTTCAGGAATCAGGTCTTAAAATTATTAAAATGCATTGAGTAAGCTAAAAATCAAATGCAATTCATCATGGAAATGCTAAAAAGAAGAACGTAATAGTAAAATAAAACTAAGTGAGTAAGCAAATAAATGGAAGAAAATAATTCTCGTGCTTTTCTAAAAGGAAGAAAATAAATGGATCACTTTTTTCTTTTTGACATAACAGCCGTGAACTCTTCTCCAATTGCAAAATCAATCTGCCACTGTTGAATCACCTTGTATGCACCAAATGAAATTAGCACATCTTTGCAGCCAAGCAGTGACAGCACACATTGCCGTGACCCTACACACCTATTGCAAGCAACCTTTTCACAATGGAATTGCGTTTCAAATTTCTCTCCAACAGCAGCGTCCATTTCCCAAAGAAATAAAAAGAAATATGTGCGTGCCTTCCAAATAATTAAGCACCGCTTGACGTTTTTTTAAAATTAAGCAATTGAATGCTAGCAATTGAATGCCACCATTTTGAACCGCTCCAACAAAGTGAAATGAGCAAATTAAATTAAACTTGAATATGTATGTGACTTCTATATGAGTTAGCAAGCTCTTTCTCTTCTCCACGTAACATGCCTGAACTAAAACTTCAATCAAAAGTACATAAATCAAAGGAAATTCACGCGTAACAACAGCTGGGATTTAAAGCAAAGTTGAATATATCTCTTCACTAAAGAAAAATGAAATTAATTCTTTTTCTAGGTTCCAGCATAAACAAAAGGGAAAACCCCTCCAGAATTCCACATTTCTTCTTCACCGTGTGCCTTGATAACGGTTGAAAAACCGTTATTTTCATATGCTAATTTGGACTAAATTACGCCCTTTATTGCTTAGAATGAGCTTGAAATCAAACAAAACTCAGTAAATGAGTCAGTCGAGAGTCAAAAGCTGTTTTTAGCGATTTTATGCTTGTTTTGCATTGTTTTGCAGCAAAATTGACAGAAGTGAAGATTGGGAATAAAGATGAAGGTCATAGACTCAAGAAAAGCGAGAAAATCAAAGGAAAGAAGAGTCTAGGCACCGCCCGGCGGTAGACCCCTGGCGCCGGGCGGTCAAACGGGAGGAGAAGACACCAGTAATGGGCGCCGGGCGGTTTTGCGGCAAGAGGGAAACCGTCGGGCGGTAGATCCCTATCGCCGGGCGGTGGTGCGATTCAAGGTCCACCGTCGGGCGACAAAGTGTGACGCCGGGCGGTGGTCAGCTAGGCTTGGGCCTACTTTTCTGATGCGCTTCTCATCTATAAATAGCCCTGCTACAAATTCCAATTCATTCTTTTGACAGAGGAGGGCGGCCAGACCTACTTTGCACTCTTTGGAGAGGATCTCTTGGATGCTTAGGCTCCTTTTCATCTTTTCTAGGGTTTGCTTTCCATATCTTCCATTATTTTCATGTTGGTTCAGCATGACTATGGTGAACTAAACCCTTTTTGTTGTTGGGGGAACAATGTAATCTTTTGATACTCTCGTTTATTGAAACTCTTGTTTGAATTATATGTTTTTCATATGCGTTTATTATCAATTGTTGGATTCTCATACTGTGCTTAATGTCTTTATCGTTTAACTCATTCGGTAATTGATCTTTGACTTTATTGATACGGGGACGTACAGTAATGGCACGAACTGGTGAGATTTTCCTTGGTTAAGCAATACCACCTAGGGATAGGGGATTAGGATGACCAATTGTATTTGCTTCTGTTTGTAATGCGTTGCTAGTTGCTAGGGGAGGCTAGGGATAGCAAGCCGGTAATTAGTAATAGGCCATTTTCGCCGAGGGATCGGGTTAAGGGGAGGCCAAGAAAGTTTGCATGCAATTAGATAATAAAGCTATTTAAACAAGATGAGTAAATAAAAGAGATAGGATTAGATGAAATTGTAAACCCCTAACAACTTCATTCATCCATTGCCTAAATCTTGTCAATTAAATCACACATTGCATATTTATTTTCTGTCATTGCATCCACCACAATTATTGAATTTTTCACGCGAACGATAAGGCCTTTCGAGTCTCATGGGAAGAACGATAATGGGTTTTACCATTTTTATTACTTGATACGATGTGGTACACTTGCCAATCCGCTAACATGCCTCCAAAATGAACAAAGATCATAATCTCCTCTGGCAGCAACGTGCTTCTTCATTCAACCCGTGTCCACACCATAATTTCTCCAAGAAAACTCCATTGAAGGTGGCGGCTCCCCTAAACTTTCCAAATGCTAAGTGTCAAAAAATAGTCAGTGTCGGCTGGGATTAAGTGGCCTTCATTTTGCCGAGAGTTTTCCTTCTTGCAAGTGACGGCTACAGCCTCCTAAATGAGGCGGGGTCCACCTTCTTTGCAAAACCCTAGGTGTCATGTCATGTTTCCTATTTGGGCTCAACTATTTTGCCAAAAATTGGCCCAATGTTTACAAGTTTAATTAAAAACTATCTAGACTACTAAGTTTCAAAGTAATTAAATTTCAAATGTCCATGTGAAGAGTCTTGACTTATTTGATAGCACTCCAAATGTCTCAAATTGAATTTCCAAAATTTTCCCTGAAAATAATAATGCTAATAATTAGCTCAAAAAATTCAAATTAATTAAAATTAGAATTTTCGGTCAAATTAAGCACAATTCCCTGATTAAATTCGATACAATAAGCTAAGTGAAATCGATAAAATATTGACTCATCAGTGAGGGACATTGTCATTATTGTCTAACCCCAACAACATACTCATCCCATATAAATCAATATCCATTCATCTTTGTGCTCTTTTGCCATTGATCAATTTTACTTTGCTTTATTTTATTTTCTTTGCAATACAAAGCCATGATCTTTTTTCCTTTAAGTCTTAATTAATCTTGTTTTCACACAACTGTTCAGCACCAAGAGTCCTCCGGGATACGATACTTGGTCTTACCATTTTATATTACTTGTGCGACACGGTACACTTGCCGATTTGCCCCAGTAAAAAGCATCAGAAAAGAGACTCGCGGCAGCGCTGAGCGTTATTTCAGGGGCCCTCAACGCCGGATTACACTGTCTCACGCTTGGCTACCCTTTTTTTGAAGCGCTCAGCACAGGAAGTCTCTGGCTCGCGCCTGGGCGCCCTATTTTGGGCCCTGAGCGCCACTTTCCCGAGTCGCATCACACTCGCTTGCCTTTTAAGCTAACCCTGAGTGTTAAATGGTTATGGACGCCACCTGGGGGCCCTAAGTGGGGCATTGAGCGCTGACAATTGGGCTTGGGCTATGTTTTCTGTTTTTATTTTGAACTATTTAAGGTTTTGGACGACCTAGAGACTGTATCTTTTGAAAGAAGAGGTGTAGAAACGCACTTTTTCACTCCTTGAAGGTGGATTTGGATGCAGGAGCCTCCATCTTCAACTTTTACGGTTTTTCTTATCCATTCTTTCTATTATCATCTAGTTTCTCCATGATTATGGGGACCTAAATTTCAATCGTTGTTGGGGAAAAGATGTAATCCTTTGAAACTCTCATTTATTTGAATTGGTTTGTATTACAAATTCTTCTTTCATTAATTGTTAGGGTTTTTCCTCTATACTCTATGCATTGCTTTGTTTAACTCATTCATAGCATGATAATTGATTTCGTTGCTATGGACACATACGGGGGAATTTAGATCTGGGGAATATCTCCCAAAAGCAGTATTGCCTACACATAGGTATATGAATTTTGGTTAAGAAAAGGCTTATAAAAAATGGCCACATACTCGACTTTATTAGTTATCTATTTTGGAATTCTGTTATGCTCTTACACTATAACGGCTATATTTTCAAAAGTTAGTTGAGCATTGATCAGTTGGTCAACTGTATTAAATGAGTTTTTATTTTGGTTAACCATATGCTACCAGTTTGACTGAACTGCTATAACTGTCATAACTCAGTCGACTGAATTAGTAGCATATTCGACTAAGAGATTGTCTGCTAAACATAAATCTATAAATAGAATGAATGCGAATCTGTTCAGAGACATTTGATGATCTAACAATTTCATTTCTGTTTCAGAGTGATTTCTCTGCTTTTTAGAGCTCCAAGAATTCTCCAAGAAGACAGTGGTGATCTTTCTTTAAGGAGATTCAAAAGGGAGACTGACTGCACACACATTGCTTCATCATATTCTGCACAATGAAGGTGTTTCTGGTTTGATCAAGTTCTGGCTTGGCATCCTTGGAGACTATTGTATTGTACTTGTTGTGATTATAGGGGTTGGACTCGTGGAGTCTGGTTCACTTTGAGAACTGTTCAAAGTGGTGGTTGGCAGATTACATCAGAGGGGACATCTTGCTGCAAGTCTTGTTGTTTTTGTTGCCTATATTTTGGTTAAGGGTTAGAGAGGATATTTATATTTTTGACGTGGAGGTCTTCTATAAATTCCTTGTTGTAAAAACCACAACCATTATAGTGCATTTGCTTCCTTGGTTGGAAGGACACTGGATGTACGCATTATTGGCTTAACCAATATAAAAACCAGTGTTTGATTTTCTTTATCCCTGCACTTTTACATTACAGTCAACTTTATTATTTACGCAGTCAACTACATTTTTCCGCTCCAAACAAATTTTCATTACTTGCATTTCAAGAAAGTTCAAAAAGTTTCATACTTTATTTTAAAGATTGCGAAAAGATTCTGATTTTGATAAACCACCAATTCACCCCCCTCCCTCCTGGTGTAAAAAAGAAGTCTACCTATTTTCCAACACAAATGAGTGTGGATAATACATTTAGTTAAGTTATAACTTGCATGACATTTATCATAACCATTGATTTAAACTTAAATAACTTTTTTTTAAATAAAAGGATATAAAGGAAAGTAATTGATTATAACTTATCATAATTAATTAGCATAAGATATATAATTAATTTTCATTAGTATTAATGTGTTATCTTTCATTTTGTTTCAATACATGAAAGTGAGATTAATCAATTATATTTGAAATAGTCGATTAATTTGTTTTTATTGAACTTTCAAAATCAACTAAAAGCACAATAATCCATTAAGTGAAGATGTAATTGATTATGTCATAACATGGTTCACATTTAATCAATTATATTTTTTGAATAATTAATATGTTATTCCAATTATGTTTTTAAATATAATTAAAAATAATATAATTAAGGTTTAAATACTTTTTTGGTCTTTATTTTTGTCAATTTTATTCAATGTGTGATTCATTTTTTTAGTGTTTAATGTGGTCTCAATTTTTGTAATTTATCTTTTATATGGCCTTTTTTCATGATGTCGTCTAAATCGTTAACGACAGACTATACACGTTGGAATTGTTTGAATGAGGTGTTTGTTTTTATCATGTGTATCCCATCTAGCATAATGTAGACTGATCGAGGCCGTATCCAAATCAAATTTAATGTTCAATCAAGGACCAAATGTTGGTTCAAGCATTAGGTCGAACACGTGGTGGGGGAGTGCTTATGGACAGTTTCGTGACATTAATTTAACTAACTTAAAACACTAATTCAACACAGATTAAAACACAGGTTGGTATTAGTTTGATTGCAAAGCTTCCAATCCCAGGTTTACTATAATTAACCACTCATCTCACCCCTAATCTAACATTAATTAATCCAACTAAGCGAAGGACTAAATAGTTTTCATAAACACACAGTCAATCAACCATGCATTATCACGAATTAAGCAACCAGGACCTTAATCAACTAAGCGAAGATGAGGCACAATTTAGAACACTAAGCATGTCTTAATTGCAGCACAAACAAATTCAACAATGTGCAGGGTCAGAATAACGGACACAATGATGCAGCAAAAACCTCATAGAAGTGATGCAATCTCCCTAATCACCAACCCAGAAATTTAAGCTGTCATTAATTATAAAATGCAAAACACAATGCAGTGGTAGAATTTGGAAAACGAAGCACGATGTAGTACCAAAAGCGCAACAAAAAATGAAATCCCCAATTTGAAAACCTAAACATAAAACGCACCAAACAGAAACACACTTCTTGGTTGAATACGTGAAATAGTAGCACAAAACGAACTTCAAATTAAACGCAACAAACAAAAACAAAATGCAAAATGAAAGTGCAGAGGTAACAACAATGGAAATAGAGAACATGAAATTGAAGAAAAAAACGAATTCAACTATAAATTGTAATGAAAATGAGTCAATACAATGAAGGAAAACTTAAACCTAATGAGAGCTCTCCAAAGAACCAAGAAAACGTCCAATGTGCAGAATGAAGGAGAGTAAGTGGGTTTCCCCCCTTTGGCACATCTATCTAGGTCATATTTCTAAATGGGCCTTTTCCAATTCTTCCTAAAAATGGGCCCAAACCCTAAATATGTCCAAAAAATGCAAATATGGTCCAAAAAGCCGTAAAAATGAATTACAATTTAATTCTAAACTAAAATGCTGATGTGGCAATTGAAGAATGACGTGACAGCTCCCTTGATGTCCCAAATTAATATTCCAAAAATTTCCCTGCAATTAATAATGAAAATAATTAGCCTCAGATAATTCAAATTAATTAAAATAAGAATTTATGGTCAAAGTAAGCACAATTAGCAAAAATGGGGAAATAATGGACATTAAAGCACAATTCCCTAATTAAATCTAGTACAATAAGCTAAGTGAAGTCAAAAAAATATTGACTCATCATACACTTTGCCACGTCGTCATCTTCAACCTTTCAACATAACAGAAACCCTAGCTACCACCGTCAGTAACCATGCACCTCCATTACACAACCGACAACGCACCACAATGAAACACCTACATACGCACAAATCTAAAACCACCACAAGCCACCACGACAGAGCTTTGATACCAACATCCACGATGACGACACAAGTAGATCGACAAACGACTCAAGAACCAGACTACTACGATCCTTCTCAACGCATCTACACTAGATCTGTCCACCTCTATGAACAAGAAGTTGTTGTGCCTCACTTATGAAGAAGAACCAGACTATTGTGATACTTTCTTGCCATCAAAGCTTCCCTACAAACACGTTACCACTGTTGTTCTATGATGAAGAAGAAGTAACAAACAGTTCCACCAAAGCGTCAAAAAGGGGATCTAGATTAGGATTTTTTCAAAACCTACGAGAGTTAGGAAGGACCCATGGCTATATCATTGATTTAAGCCATGACCATGAAAGCTTGAATGCGAGAATGTGTCCTCCTCAACAGTTCCACCACAGGAGAAATTAGAAGATTAAAGATACAATGGTGGCAGAAAAGATTGACACACTAGAAAGGGGATGAATGTGAGGAAAAAAGGCAAGAAACTCATAAGCCAACAGAAGGAAACCAATGAAGATGAAAATGTGGTTCTCGTTTTGGAAGAAGATGGTGTGTCATTGGTGTTGTGCAATGAACATGTGTGGTGACTGACGGTGGTGGCTAGGATTTCTTATGTGTTAAGAGGTTAAAGATGATAACGCGGTAATTTTGGACGGGCCATGTATGATAAAAACGAACACCTCATTCAAATAGTGCCAACATGTACAGTTTGTCTTTAATTATTTAGACGATGTCATGAAAAATAACCAAAATAAATATAAATTACGAAAATGGGGACTTGTAAACAAACTGGCAAGCGTACCAGATCGTATCAAGTAATAATAAATGGTAAGTCCAAGTATCGTTTTCCCAAGAGACTCACGACACTAAACTATTGTGCTTTTGCTTAACCAATCAAGACTATAAGAACAAAATATTTTTAGGGTTTGTGAATGTAAAGTGCGGAAAAAATAAACATGAATGCAATTTGATCAATTGAGGTTAAACACAAAAGTGGATGGATGATGTTGATAATATGAGATGGATTTGTTGCTAGGATTCAGATTTCACCCAATCACTCTCATAAATCTATTATTCTTATTAGATTGCTTTATTATCATATTTTTATGCAAACTTTCTTGGCCTATCCTTAGCCCGATCCCTCGGTGAAAAAAGCCTATTACTAATTACTGGCTTGCTATCCCTAGTCTCCCATAGTAACTAGCAATGCATTACCGAACAGAAGCAAACACAATTGATCGTCCTACCTCCCTATCCCTAGGTGGTATTTCATTAATCAAGGAATTTCTCCCAGTTCATGACAGTACCGTACGTTCCCGTATCAGTAAAGACAAACAACGATTATCGAATGAGTTAAACGATAAAAGCTTTAAGCGCAGAAGAGAAACCCAATAATTGATAATCAAAGCATATGACAAGCATATAAATAAATAAGAAATTCGATATATGAGAGTTTAAAGGTTACATCTTTCCCAGCAACAAATAAGATTAGTTCTCCATCGTCATGGAGAAACTAGGTGAATAATGGAATGAAAGAGATACAAACCCTAAAAAAGAGAAAAGGAGAGTTGTCACCATCTCCAAATCTACCCCCAAAGGGGTGAAAAGTGTGTTTTTGTGCCTAAGCCATCAAAAGATAAAAACCCTAAGACGTTCTGGCCTTTAAATAGGGCAGAAAAATGACATAAAACAAGCCCAAGCCCAAACAGATCATAAAAAATTGCAGAAAACAGGTTCAGGCCCATCTGGTAACCAACTGGTTGAGTTTCTGGTTGACTGGTTGACTTTTCTAGTTGACTTGTTGACTTTTCTGCACTCCAACCATTTGATAATTCAACCATTCTTTTAAATCATTCCTAAAACCTACAAAATCAAGGGAATTTAACGATAAAATCATAAAACATGTCCTCAACTCTTTTATTCACAAAACTAAAGAAAAATCACGATTCCAAGCAAGTAAAAGGGTGCATTTGATATCAAAATTAAGTATGAAAATAACAGTTTTTGAACCGTTATCACAACCCCAAACTTGAAACTTTGCTTGTCCTCAAACAAACAAGATGAAACTTAGTCTTCCACAAATCAACAAAATGGTTCAATCACGTTCAAAAGCTTTTTCTTCCAAGATAGGTAATCACTCAAATCAACTCATCAATAAAATTTAGTCAAGATGTGCACATGCTTTGATTCAAATTACTCATCCTGGTGTTCACATAATCATATAATCTTCCAATAGATGTTATTCTCATGAATGATCAATTAGTTAAGCATAGATATAATCATGAATTCATGGAATCATTCCTCACCAGATAAAGTGTTTCACTCAATCACACAGGTGTTTCAAGAGGTCACTCCTTCCCTCTACTATCTATATGTCACATAGAACAAAATTGCCTTTCATTTGCCACAATCAAACATCATCACATACACATGTCATCACAAGGACTTTTCAAGGCTTATAATGTGGTTGGGCTAACAAGGAAAATTGGTTTTTCTAGATCACAAAACCCTTGAGTTCAGAGAGTTATTATACATTCATAGTTCAAGCACAAACTCTCTTTTTACCAATCTCACTCATTCCCAACTTTCCCTTTTCTTCACATTGAGCTTTTCTTTTCATGCTTTTTCTTTTTCTATCTTTTTCATATTTTCTCATGCATTTTCTTTTCAACTCATAAGCTCAATGCCTAACTTTTCTTTTTCTTTTTCAATTCTCCCAACAACCCCAAACTTGAACCTTTAACAACATCCCAAAAATATTTCTCAACCTAACTCAAGGAAAAGATTTTCATAGCAAGGGTTTTCATCCTGTTTAAGGCTTAGGTTCAAAAAGGGTAGAACATGAGATGCTCTTTTTCATGTGGGACGAAATTTTTGGCTTAGAAAAGGGCTTATCAAAAATGGCCTTGATCATGTGACACATACATGTAATTCAATCAATCACAGAAACTCAGGCAAAATCATTTATGCTTCCAGTAGATAGAAAATATATCAATAAGAACTCTGGAGCTCAAAAACCTCACATAAGCTTATTTTAATCATTCAATCAAATACCCTGCTTAACCTTATAATCACAATCACAAAACCACAATACACCTGTTCACACAGCTTGTGAACCACCACCTGTATATCAGCATATTGTGCAATCTCAACTTCATCAATATCAAAGCATCATCAAGCAATACCCATCATGCAAAAATATCAATATTAAACCACTGCATCAGATATAGTGTCCAACCAAGTACATCAATACCTATTCTAAAAATAGAAGCAAATAGAACATAATTTAAAAAGATAAGTTTAGAAAACTGGGTTGCCTCCCAGGTAGCGCTTGTTTAACGTCACGAGCCTGACCCAAACCTTTCTAGCACCCATCAGTAGGTGCAAAACTTACCGTCACCCTATCAGTAGGTGTACCTTCCTGTATCCTTCAATAGATACCTAAATCTTCTAGCATCCCTCAGTATATGCTATCCCAGTAGCATTCATCAGTAAACGCCGTTAGTGACATCCATCAGTAAATGTCTAACCATATAGCATCCATCAATAGATGCTAATCTTTCTTATCTTCATTGGCATCCATCAGTAGACACCAAATCACTAACATCCGTTAGTAGATGTTGTAGAAGCATCCATCAGTAGATGCTATCACTACGGCCATCAGAAGCGGCGCATAACCAAAAAAATAAAAAAAAAATCAAATCAAATCAAATCAAATCCAATAAAAGAAAATAAAATCAAATAAAATAGAATAAAAATCAAATCAAATCAATTAAAATAAAATCAAAACAAAATAAAAGATAAAAAAAATTCAGAAACTGGGTTGCCTCCCAGCAAGCGCTCTTTTAACGTCACTAGCTTGACCCGGTAAAGCCCAAACACCCATCAGTAGGTATTGATATTTTCTGTTGGCGTTCTTCCTTCCTCCATGACACCAACAACATCTCGAGACTTTTCTTGTCACCAACTCTAAGGATCCTCCATCTTCAGAATTCTGTTTTCTTTGATAGTCTTGACAACTCATAACCTATTCTTGAATTTCACTGATATGCCAGGTTTGAGTTTGTCACTTTTCACATCAGGGTGTTGGTGAACCAATTCTCCTTCCTTATCTTCCTCCTGATGATCTTGTGCTCCTAATACCAAAAATTTTATCCTGGATACACTAACGAACACTACACTAGAGCACAAAATTAGCCCAAAAAATAAAAGCAGTAAAAGGTATTTTTTTTTATATAAAGAAAAATAAAAACAGAAAGATAGATAAAGAGATAGAAAGATAGAAAGTCTAATCGGTTAAGAATCACACACATAGAATAGTTATACCACGAGTCCCCCAACAACGATGCCAAAAACTTGTTAACAAATTGGCAAGCGTACCAGATCGTATCAAGTAATAATAAATGGTAAGTCCAAGTATCGTTTTCCCAAGAGACTCACGACACTAAACTGTTGTGCTTTTGCTTAACGAATCAAGACTATAAGAACAAAATATTTTTAGGGTTTGTGAATGTAAAGTGCGAAAAAAATAAACATGAATGCAATTTGATCAATTGAGGTTAAACACAAAAGTGGATGGATGATGTTGATAATATGAGATGGATTTGTTGCTAGGATTCAGATTTCACCCAATCACTCTCATAAATCTATTATTCTTATTAGATTGCTTTATTATCATATTGTTATGCAAACTTTCTTGGCCTATCCTTAGCTCGATCCCTCGGCGAAAAGAGCCTATTACTAATTACTGGCTTGCTATCCCTAGTCTCCCATAGTAACTAGCAATGCAGTACCGAACAGAAGCAAAAACAATTGATCGTCCTACCTCCCTATCCCTAGGTGGTATTTCATTAATCAAGGAATTTCTCCAAGTTCATGACAGTACCGTACGTTCCCGTATCAGTAAAGACAAACAACAATTATCGAATGAGTTAAACGATAAAAGCTTTAAGCGCAGAAGAGAAACCCAATAATTGATAATCAAAGCATATGACAAGCATATAAAGAAATAAGAAATTCGATATATGAGAGTTTAAAGGTTACATCTTTCCCAGCAACAAATAAGATTAGTTCTCCATCGTCATGGAGAAACTAGGTGAATAATGGAATGAAAGCGATACAAACCCCAAAAAGGAGAAAAGGAGAGCTGTCACCATCTCCAAATCTACCCCAAAGGGGTGAAAAGTGTGTTTTTGTGCCTAAGCCATCAAAAGATATAAACCCTAACACGTTATGGCCTTTAAATAGGGCAGAAAAATGACATAAAACAAGCCCAAGCCCAAACAGATCATAAAAAATCGCAGAAAACAAGTCCATGCCCATTTGGAAACCGCTCGGCGCCTAATTTGTCAGCCCGACGGTTTCCCCTTAATCACGCCACCGCCCGGCGTCAAGGGTCCATCGCTCGGCGCTGGCCAACTGCACTCTGGTCAACTTTTCAGCATTCTGGTCAACTGATTGACTTTTCTGGTTGATTGGTTGACTTTTCTGGTTGACTGTTTGACTTTTCTGCACTCCAACCATTTGATAATTCAACCATTCTTTCAAGCACATCACTAGCTCAGTCGAACATCTGCAAACCAACGGTCAGGCGGAAGCGGCAAACAAAGCCATAATCTCCGAGCTAAAAAAGCGCCTAGGGCAAGCCAAGGGCGTGTGGGTTGAGGAATTACCTGAAATCCTATGGGCCTATCGTTGTACGCCGCACGGATCTACTGGCGAAACTCCTTTCAACCTTACATACGGGACAGACGCCATGTTACCGGTTGAAGTGGGAGAACCATCCCTCCGACGGAACATACAAGACATGAACCTCAACAACCAGCAATTGACGGTGAACTTAGACACTTTGCCCGAACGGCGCGAAACAGCCCTGATAAAAAATGAAGCTCAGAAACGACTCATTACTTGATGCTATAACACCAAAGTTAAGCCTCGCAATTTCACTGAAGGAGATCTGGTTTGGCGTAAACGAGGAGATACTCGAAAAGACAGAACGCACGGAAAACTGGCCGATAACTGGGAAGGACCCTTCCGCATCAAGGAAGATTTGAAGAATGGGGCATACCGCCTGGAACACCTTGATGGGAAAACCATTCCCAACACGTGGAACGCAACCCACCTCAAGTTCTACTACAGTTAAAATTTCATTTATTATTTCATATATTGTTTTTGCAAACAATTTCATGTTTCCAGTACTTTTTTAATGAAGTATTCCAGTTCGACACACAAGTATAATTTTCAAATGCAACTATTTTATGACCTGGAACGAACAATTCCAGCCTACAGGACGCCAAGTCCTCTAGATTAACCAATCTAGAAACTCTACAAGACGTCAAGTCCTCTAGATTAACCAATCTAGAAACTCTACAGGACGTCAAGTCCTCTAGATTAACCAATCTAGAAACTCTACAAGATGCCAAGTCCTCTAGATTAACCAATCTAGACACTCTACAGGACGCCAAGTCCTCTGGATTAACCAATCTAGGAATTCTAAGGGCCACCGAGCCCTCTAAATTAACCAATCTAGAAATCTTAAGGACCACCTAGTCCTCTAGATCGACGAATCTAGAAAATCCAACAAAACTACACATCATTAACATGTCACGACCTAGCATGTTTATCATAATCCAAACGTGCTAACTATCCCTTGAACGCTCAAGTAAACATTCGCCAAACAGTTCAAGCAATCAATATAGCAAAGACATTCTATTCATCAAAGCAAAAGACAAAAAGTTCATCCAGACAAAGTACGAATTATTACAAACTTGGGGCACAAAGATAAATATTTTCTAAGATCCTAGGCCTCTACATTGGCCTCTTCTTCTTCGGCGGAAGCCTCCTCCACTGGCTAGGTCGAATCCCCTTCCTCGGTGAAAGTACCGTCCGGGATATCATCGATTGACGTCATGTGCCCGTGTAAACATCCTGGTACAAGTCAAAACCGAGGCCTTCAGGAGATACCTTTGCTAAGCAAGCCATCTGCCTCAACGCCTTCTTGAAACCTTTAGTGTGTTCCTTGCGAATGGCAGCAAGCATCTCGGCCTCAGTGCTCTTCCACTCCTCTGAAGCCTATTTTAGTTCATCGCTCTCCTTCTGAATAGCGTTCAGTTGAGAGATAGTCTTTCTGGCCGACTCCATTTCTTTCAAGAGGTCGTCCCGCTCGGTCTGCATCTGAGTACTTAGTTTCTTTAGTTGTTCATTCAGGGTACGACCTTCTGCTATCACCTTAGCGGCTTCCTCAGTGTTCTTTGCGCAACTAGCATGAGCAGCCCGAGCTTCCCCCAGTTCCTTCTTCAGACGATCGACCTCATTCGGAAAGTCCCCACGGTTCGACACATAGGCTATTTTATACGCCGCAGCACCACATCGCAGTATGTGGTCAAGCAGGAACTCCGCCATCTGTTGTTCGGACATAGCCGTCATCGCCTTTTCCTCGGCAACATCAAAGTTAAATTCGATCTTATGCCTAAGATCGAATCCAAGATCCGCCATACCCAAAGGAAGGGATCGTTCCTCGCCCGGTTCCGAGGGATCAACCACCGTCTTCTTTCCCTTCGACACCCCCTCAGTCGTACTTGCTTCCTTTTCCGAGTCAAAGATTGAACCGGAGAGGATGAGGTTTCATCTATATGAACGACCGTGGTAGGATCGGGAGTAGCGCCACCAGAACGGACGTTCTGTGAACCGGAAGCTTGCTTGGTCGCTCGAGTTTCCTTGAACCAATCTCGGCCACCTTTTTTCGCCATAACTTCTGCAAAATAGTATAAATACACAAGTTACAATTGACACAACTTAATGGGAAAACATTTGGTAAAGGGACCTACCAGAAACCCTCAACTTCAGGTCTTTGTGTTTCAAGCAATTTACCGTCTTCCTTGAGGAATAAGGACGGGGTAACTCAACCAACCTATCCAAATTCCTCCGCTCAACGTCGGTCATATCCTCTACCGACCAGGAAGTTAGTATCCGGGGATTTCTGGTCCAGTACAAAGGAAATCTAGGACTCCCATTATCACTCAAAAAGAAGGGTCGGCCCATCTCGGTTATAGACACTTTGAAAAAATGGTTTTTGAAGTCCTTATATGACTCAGCAAATAAGTTGAAAATAGAATTCTTGGCCATGGACGTCAAGGACACCCAACCTTTCTTGGCATTAGGGCGGGTCTTAAAGAAGAACAAGAATATTTTTTCCGTTGGTTCTATATCCAAGGCTTGGCATAATACACCGAACGCTTGAATGTAGCCCCAACCGTTCGGATGCAACTGAGAAGGGGCTACGTTCAAACATCGCAAAACGTCCATCTGAAATCTAGTAATGGGTAACCTAACATACATATCATACAGAATGTGCATGTACATATAAAAACAGTTCCCCCCATCAAGGTCTTCCCCATGAAAGACTCTTTCGTCTCATCTACAGGCCACCAACCTAAGGGCACGATTATAACCTAGGTTTCGGAGAACACAGTTGTCCTTCACCCAACCTAGCAAAATTTCCCTACTACTAAACATGCTACTCTGTTCACCCACCTCACGGGAGGCCCACGAATATCCTCCCAGGGAAGAGGAACAACCCTCTTCAGGGCCATCAACAACCACTTCCCCATGAACGAAAACCCTATCGCCACTAAGCAAAAACTCAACACAACCAGTAACCACCAGTTGGGCAGTGAGTCACTACGCTCCCCCTCGTCATTATCAGGAAAATCATAAACGATAGAGGAGGAAGCCATGGTTACCTGAGAATAGGTGCGCGAAACAAAGAAGAAAGGTTGAAACTTGGAGCAAGAAAGGTTGAAGCTTGGAAGAGGAAGTGCCAGAGACAGAGACGACGATGGAAATGCAAATGTAACGGCTCATTTCGATTTCACCAAATATTAAAAGCGTGGAGGTTAAGAAACCGCCTGCGTCATCTGCACCGTTGGATGCATTTGATCCAAGGGCTCCTTTTTGGCGACTCTGCCACTACCTCCAACGCGGGAAAAGCCAATTGTGCTGTAGCTTAAACGACAACCCACCATGTCGTTTTCAAAGACATTTACAGAACCAAACAGGTCTATACAACTACCCAGCTTACTCAATGAACTACTTTCACACCGAACGGCGACTACACATATAAAAGTCCTTCGGCCAATTCAAGATAAATGCCTTCATTTCCCTCGAACTTGGGGGGATGATGTACGGTAGTAAATCTCCAGCGGTCGGTTACACCAAACGACCTTATTGGGCTAACAACCCATCACTTGAATCAACCCTTATTGGGCTCACGGTCCATTATGTCAGAGATATATCAAACAGATATATTAAAACGTATCCACTCAGAGATATATCAAACAGATATATCAAACGTATCAAATAATATCCAAACAGAAATATATCAAAACATATCCAAACAGAGATATGTCAAGTAAGTTTGTTTATATTTTATTCTGTTTATATTTTGTTAATCTTATATCAATCCAAAGCCTATAAATAAAAGGCTAAGGGCTTCAAACAATGTATGCTTTACTCACAATTCATTCATACTGTACATTTAACATACTCTCTGCCAGAATACATTATCAATTCTCTCCCACAGAGAATCAAATTCTCTCCTACTGAGAATCTATCATTCATGCCTAACTTGAGCGTCGGAGTGCCTTTTCAGGTACCTCCCCCCTCGGTCAAGAGCTCGAAGATTACCGGACGGTAGAGGCAAGCAGCAAACGTGCGGTCAAGATTCAAAAGAAACAGACAGAAAGATAGAAGACGACGTCATCAAGGTCAGTCCTTTCGGTCCCCAAAATATTCACCGAAACAATAAATAACAATATAAACCACACCATTAAACGATATAATAATCATTGTTACAATAATTATAATAATAATATAATTATAATTATTATAATTACAATTAATGTACTGGTGACAGCATAATGTCGTTAATTAGTAGATAAAATTAACCAGTCATTAAAATTACAAATAGACTTTATTCTTACATTTGAATGTGATTTTCCAACTTGTCTAATTAACCACAAATTTTTTTCTCACAAATCCCTTAAGCTATTATTTTCTTTTTATTTTTATATGTATAAAGGATCTTCTTAGTTAGTCTTTTCCCATCTTTTTTTTTCTCTAAATTCCAATAATATTTTTAGAAATAGGTTTAATGTTTCAATAGGTCCTTATTTTCGCCTAGAATCTCAAATAGGTCTTTTCTTTTTCGGCGTCTCAATTAAGTCCTTATTTTCTTAAAATTGAATCAAATAGGACCTTTCCGTCAAATTGAGATGACGCTCTTAAGAAGGGTATCTTGACCGTGTAGTTTTTTTATTACGTGGCATTGAAAATGTGACTTAATTGTATTTTTTTAATTTTTGAATTAAAAAATGAAGTATGCTCTTTATATTTCATTTTTTAATTCAAAAATTAAAAAAATACAATTCAGTCACGTTTTTAATGTCACCTAATAAAAAACTACACTGTCAACATACCTTCTTAACGGTCTCATTTCAATTTGACGGAAAGACCCTATTTGATTCAATTTTACAAAAATAAGGACTCAATTGAGACGTCGAAAAGAGAAAAAACTTATTTGAAATTCTGGATCAAAATGAAGACCTATTGAGATATTAAAAACCTTAGAAATATTATCAATAATTAAAAATAACGTTAAATTCAAATTTTAAAATATAATCCATTGTATATTTATTTTGTGGTAGCATTATTTTGATCCACATTTGTGTTAGAGTAATTGTAAATCCTGACAAGGGATAACTTCAGAAGGAGAATGATCCTCTGAATCGAAGCCCCTGCTTCAACCACCCACTTCAACGAAAGGTCACTCTCCATTTCCTCGCGTTTCAATTTCCACTTTCTTTATGTTCAACTTTACCTTTCAATTTCATCGTACTTTTTTCGCCGTTTATTTTGTTTCCTGTTTGGTCGTACGAGATTTTGTTATTTTCGTTCATCTTTTGTTGGAATTAAATTATTCATGTTATATAAAGCCCTAGATTAGGTGCTAACTGTATCAAGGTCGAAGAATTAGGGCATTTCCTGATAGACTTGGTTGTTGTAAAATTTATAGCCTCTGCACAAGAGAAAATTAAGAAAAAGAAAGCTTATTTGGAAACTGAAATTAGCATAAATTAGTTTGGGTATAAGTTAATTTTAACTTATTTAGAAGCTAATTTGAAGTTTCTTCTATTAGCTTTTTCTCTTTGACGTGTTTTGTGGAAATATGTGTGAATCAATAGAGCCGAGGGAATCATATGTATAATTTTTCTTTGTTTACAATGTTTAATGGCGAAACTAACATAGTAGTAAATGGCTTGATGCCATTCACTATTATTATTTCACCTATACACAATGCTAAGAATATTTACAATAATTATTATTCATAATTACAAAATATTCTATAATCTGTAATTAGGTAAAACAAATCAATCTATGCATTGCCGCTTAGCTTATTCTTAAGAAGTCATATCAAATATTAAAATATTTAAGAAGAGAAATTAATTCGTGATTGATAACTAAAACAATGGAGGGTGGTTTTCGCGATACCCTGACCCTTTAGTACGCTTTATTTTTTCGTTTTGGATACTCCCTTGTTCTCGAAAGGTATAGACTTTTAGGTATTCAATTTTGTTTCTATTTATATCAGTGTGTTTGGATTCACCCAAATGAAATGATGGCATTAGAAAGCCAAGAAGACAGTCCATTTCTTTGCTAACCTTATTTTTGTCATTTAGGTATCCCTGCCTAACGTATTTGTTTTTCAATTCTTTCTATTAGTATACAACTGGAATTATTTGTTGATATTTGATCTATGTAGTCAAGTTCACTTAGTGGACAAAGACTCTTATTGTTGTTTGTTGTACAATCGGAACTATTTTATAGTATTGCTAGTCCTTGTGTGATTGCCCAAATGTGGCTTTTGGGACAAGGAATGTTTGAACATTGTTGGGAAATTGGGATATGTATAAAAGTTTCTAATGTTTTATAGAATAAAATAAACTTACTTCTAGGGACAATAATCATATATGTAGCGAGTTGCATCAATTTTCCTATGGCGAAGGTGTAATAGTTCAAGTCATAATCAAATTGTGTGATTTGAGTTGTTATACTCTTAAGTAGAAAAAGTTGTGTCCTAACTATTAATTATATTTTTTTTGCTTAATGGTAAACACTTGATCCAACAAATTACAAATGATCTCATTTCCAGTAAAGTGGTTTAGTTAAGAATGAAGATTTTCTTACCTAGTGCCACTTTTGTTTTTTGAGGGGAACCGCTGCCCCTTAAATAATAGGGATTTTGAAAATGAATGAGTAAATCCCAGTAAGTTTAAACTTTGAATGTCTGAAATCTTCAAATTCAGATAATTATAGCTAACTTAAACTAAGTATGCCATATTGTGCTTCATATTCGGTAGTTTTGGTTTGCCATTGGTGACAAGAAAATGTTTTATGATATGAACTGCTTTTTGTGGAAATAGTCAACTACTTTAATATCTTAGTTGAATAGAAATATATTACAGTAAACTTAATTTTCTTTTCAGCTGACTAAAATCCCTGAGAAACTAGATTAAAATCCTGAAAATTTACAGCTTCCTAGTTATTAGTTCATGCCGGGCTGACTTGTTTTGTATTTCAGCATTTTAGGTTACAGGTTTGGAATTTGAGCTGAGTGGTTTGTTAAAAATTGGAAAAAACTATAGATAATTTAGACAACTATTGATATTGCCTAATGAGATATATATCAACAACTGCTTGTACTTACTGATCTGATTCAATTCTATTTTAGTAAACCGACACCTGTTCCATATAAAAGACTTCCCTGTGGTTTTCTTTGTTTGCAATGTAGCTGGGAGTGGGTCCTAGACTTACAGGGCTGGCCTAAGATTTGGAGATCGTATGCTAGCAGGAAACGGGGTGTGAAAAGAGGAGATGAGGTGGCTGTGGCAATGGGTGTAACTAAATTGCCAAATGTGTGAGAGATTTTGGTGTATTTAGGGAATGTTTAGGCGAGAGTGTGGCAGCCGAAGTTTGGAGAATTCTGTTATGGGCAGAGGGCATAAGCCTCTCTGTAGGAGGCTCGGACCTGTGGTGATAGGATTGATTTCCTTTTGTATTTACTTTCTATTATTGAATTAATGCAAAAAGCCCCTTTTTTGCGCCTGTACAAGACTTTTTGTTCCTCTGGTCATGAATAATGCAGGGGCAAATCACGGCTGTTTGTATTATTCAATAACAGAAAGTAAATACAGAAGGAAACCAATCCTTTCTTGGAGCTGAGCTCCTAGGAGAGGCTAATGCCCTCTGCCCATAATTGAATTCTCCCAAAATTCTGGATGTCATTCTCTTTTCCTACACATTGCATTCCCTATCTAGCCCGAATACTGCCTCACACATTTGGTAATTCAGTTACACCCACTACGTCTGCTCTTTTCACACCTTTGTTCTTCCTAGCATGCACTCTCCAAATCTTGGGTCTGCCCTGTAAGTCTGGTGCACACTTCCAGCTTTATCAGTTTGTCTTATCAAATAGTGTAATTGTTTAAACTCTCACCAGTTTATATGACTTACTCTGAAATCTGCCTAAGTTTCTGTTTTTCACCTCTGTTGCATCTGTTACACTTGAAGTACAACGTCCACTGTTTCTTTTTTTCTTGTTAAGAATTGGTGAGAAAAGAAAATACATGTGAAACTGCAAATAGATTTGAATATCCTAGGACATGTGGTGTAACGGAATGTGTCCCTATCTCATTTTTGAGAACAGTACTGTTTAAATAGTCCAAGGTGGCAGAGGTCCTGCAATTAACATTGCTCAGGTCTCTTGACTATCTCTTTTATTTGATTTTCCTTTTAAATTGTTAGACTTACACACTCTTTTCTTAAGGTGGCATTGAAGTTGGTGATGTATGCTTTCTTACACACTGACTCCTACAGTCCACAATTTCTTGATGTTTGGATTTTAACAGTGTTGTGATTGATATGTCTTACTTCAGGTGCAAGACAACAAAGAGCATTAAACCCTTTAGAGTGTCTGCAGTCAAGAATGAATACAGGAATGGCTTCGTTAACTCAAGTTCATTATAAAGTACATACTTCTACATTCAGAAGGGTGAATCCTAGAAACCAAGGATTATTGAAATCTGGAAAACTATTCCAACACCCAGGATCCGCCTTTCCTAGTATTCACATTAACCTATCCTGCGTATGCTGCACGAAGTTAACCCCGTGGGAGTCATCATCTGTCACATATGCTCCTACTGATAATCAAAGTGATAAATTTTTGCCTAAGAGCGCCAATATATTTGAAACTCTTGAATCTAGTAAAACTGCTGACTCATCAACAGCGAATGCTGAAGGGGCAGTAGAGATAAGGTCTCAGCCAAGCCTGGAGTTTCAGTTTTTCAAATGGCCGTTGTGGCTTCTGGGTCCTTCTGTTCTCCTTGCAACTGGCATGGTCCCAACATTGTGGTTACCAATATCTTCCATCTTTCTCGGCCCCAATATAGCCAGCCTGCTTTCTTTAATTGGACTTGATTGCCTATTTAACCTTGGTGCATCCCTTTTTCTCCTTATGGCTGATGCTTGTTCACGGCCGAAGTATCCAACAGAAGAATGCAAAAGCAAGGCTCCCTTCAGTTACCAGTTCTGGAACGTTGTTGCAACTCTTACTGGATTTATTATCCCATTGTTGTTGATGTTTGGATCTCAGAAAGGCTTTCTACAACCTCAACTACCTTTCATCCCGTTTGCAGTTCTACTTGGTCCCTATCTTCTTCTTTTGTCAGTACAGTTTCTGACAGAGATGTTGACTTGGCATTGGCAATCACCAGTCTGGCTGGTTACCCCTGTAATTTATGAGTCTTACCGTGTCTTGCAACTAATGAGGGGATTAAAGCTTGGGGTTGAGCTCAATGCACCGGCATGGATGATGCATACAATTAGGGCACTGGTCTGCTGGTGGGTGCTAATTCTCGGTCTGCAGTTGATGAGGGTTGCTTGGTTTGCTGGCTTAACAGCTCGAGCTCGTAAGCAGCAATTGTCTTCTGATACTTCTAGTGCTAATGATGATTAGTGATTAATACTATTATAAATTTATCCAGAAAGATACAAATTATAAATTAAGTAGAAGTGGTTTAAGTTTAGTTACGGGTGTTTTCCATCCCACCCATATACCATAATGATAGTGCTACACATAAAATAGATACATGCACAAGTAAATTTGTATATATACACTTGGTCACTGTATTGTATGCCGTATCATTGGTTGCTTTTGTTTGTGTTATCTTCAATTTGTGAACAAATGGTTTCTGATTTGTACTTCAATTTATGAAGATGGAAGAATTACACAGTTGTTGGTTCAAGGAAAGCTTTATGTATTTATAATTTTTTGATAAATTATAGGTAATAGATAACTTGTATAAAAATCACAAGTTATGTTTTGTATTTTCCAGCTAGAATATAATGATGATATATTCTACATTAATATGTCATTTTTATCATTAATGAGATCAGTCTTGTCTGCATTTGTTTATGGGGTATCTTTGTCTTTCCTCCTGCCCTGTTTAATCATTAACCTGCTTCCTAATCAGCATCTTCATAAATAACAGAACAAATTATTTTTGTTATTTTTGTCTTAGATGCGTGAATATAATGTATATGTAGCAGCGACAAGAAACTGTGAACTGCGAATTCTAGGCTGGTTGTTTTTGTGAACTGTTGCATTAGATTGAATATCTGGGTCTTATACTCTACAGAACTCATTTTTGTCTTGAGTTCAAAGGATTTGCGTTTTAGTTTGGTATTATACTGAATTATGGGACCAACATTTACAAATACAGAAGGGACAACCAGATTTTAGAGACAGAAAGCTGTTTCTAAAAATTGTATTACAACGGGGTTAAGCCTTTGTTTTATTTATATTCTTTTTTCCTGCCAAAATATGATGTTCCCAAGTAAAGTTACATTTATGTTAGTCTTGCTCATCATTGAGAAATTGTTTTCCTTCATTGGCTAGGCAAAATGCAAACATTTTCAATCCTTTTTTCTTTAATTAGTAATGGACTCACTCACTCGTATAACACTGCAGATAACTTAATATGTAGGATTCCTAAAGATATATCTAGAAATGAAAACCAATATTAGAGGGCAGATTTTTCCTGCACCTCCATAAATTTCTCCTTCATCCTTATATAAAAATGTTTTCTTTTTTTTCCTTTTCAGATCAGTTAAAATTGTATAATCTAGAAATAAAAAATAAATTTAGTAATATAATTCAGAAATCTTTTTGTAATAATTTTAGGATTATTCAATTTAGATTTTTTTTTTATAAACAAAAATAGTTTTCTAATTGTACAATTAAGAAGTCCTTTTTATCTTTCGGATTATAGCATTTGAAAGTCCATTTTAACTTTCCAAAATGACTTCTGTATCATATAATCTGACAAAGGTTAAGAAAGGAATTTTCTTTTTTATTTGGAGGAGAAGGGAAAAATTTACCGGAAGTGCAGAAAGAAAATGCCGATAAAGAAGGGGTAAAAGTGGTCTCTGGGTCCAAAATACTACATCCATCTTTTAAGATTTTTTTTTTAATGTCCTAACAATAAATAAGACACATAGGGTTACTTTTAACCTTTCCACCAAAATGGGGTAATTTAATTACAAATTTACAAAAATGAGTAGCTTTAATTTCTTTTATATCTTAAACATGACTTCTTAAATAGAAGTTGTATTTTCAATAACAACTTTTGCATTTAACAAATTTGACAGAAATCATCTTTGTATTCACCACTTTAGCATTAATAATTCATATAAAAAGTATAGAATTAGTGACGACTTTATGTGTTAGGGAAAAAAGCTGATCTTGAATATGATTTCATTTTAATGCACTTGGTTGAACATTTAGTCTTTTGCAATCATTGTTCAAAAATCAAACTCAACGTGGTTGTTTATAGTCAACTTTTTATAACAATTTTGGCATTGAAATATGCACAAAGCTTTTACAATCATTTCATCAATCAAAACTTTCATATTAAATGTTGTCATAGTACAACAGCTCAAGTAGTGAAGTAGTGAAGGGAACCAAAAAAATATTAACTAGATCTTAAGACACCATTTAAGAAATTAAAATTTATTAAAACATATATATATATATATATATATATATATATATATATATATATATATATATATATATATATATATATATATATATATATCATAATTTTGTTTGAAAAATTACATTTATTAGTTTTTCAAACCAGTAGCAAATCCATTTGATATTAATGTTCAACAAAACTGGGAAAAAAACAAGAACCTTAAGCTTTAATCAAAAGAAACACAATTATAATTATTATTATTACTGTACACATCATCCCAACTACTAAGTTTCCTTGTACCATATGATTCATGAAAAACAATAATTAGGCTGTTAATTAACATTTAATGAAGGGAATTTGTGGAAGTCAAAGTTTATTATATTTTGATAAATACAATTTTTATAAAAAAAAATATATTAATATTGACAAATGGGAAAAAAAGTGAATGTTCTTTTGGTATGACCAAGTCTTTAAACCATTATTATGACATCTAAGGTACACCACATGTTCAGAACACCACTAATGATAGATCTTGAATATAACAATTATTTAATGAAAAGCTATGACTTTTGTCAAACAAACCCATATAGCAAAGTTAGGTATGTTATTTTATTATAGATCCAAATCCATCTTCCAATCAATGACCGTGATGCAATTGTTTTCTCAAGGTTCAATCTTTTCTTGAAATTTCCAATTTTGAAGTAACTTCAATGATGGTGAAATTGCTGAATAATTAGTTTCATGACTCTCTTAAGCTAATTACTTGATTTTGATAATCTTTCCCTTATTCATATAGGAAATTTGAGTTTTTGTTCATGTGGGGTATGAATATTTTCCCAAAACAAAAAAAAAAATATCATTCATTATAAGATTTATATTTACCATTATATGATCAAATCCAATGCAAAAAGTAAGTTTTATAATCTACACATAGAGCAAAAAGTAAGTGTTTCTTTGGCTTTAGCACATTTGATTCAATCTTTGAATTGCTTTAAAATGTTGAGTCGGCTATGACAAGTTTTTGAAAAAAAAAAATGGAACGAAAAAAAGTTATAAATTAATGTAAATTAAAAAAATGTTGTTTTAGAAAAGTTTATGTATAAAAAAGTGGGGTGGAAAGCCAAATCAATCCCTTTAGTAGTCAAATCTTGTAGTGAGGGATATTGCTTCCTTTTTAACAATATTTCATTATCTATATCAATATTCTAACAATCTAAGAAAATAGTTAATTATCTATATCAATATTCTAACAATCTAAGAAAATAGTTATTTCTACTATCTTAGAGTATCTAAATTTAAGTATTAAGCAAACATGAACATATGCATATAGAAGAAATATATATGAACATATTACAGTTCTTTATATACATATAAATAATTCAAAATACATAAGTTACTATATCCTTAAGAATACAATATAAGACCACTATATTACACATCTATATCCATTACTTTCAAAACCTTATAGCATTGTACTCGATGTATTGACTAGTAATTTTTTTAATATAAATTGTTCACTAAATCATAACTTTTTTTCTTGAGATGTATAAGAATTTATCCGATGTATTGTGCAAGTTTTGTAAGATACAATAGGAACTTTTCAAAATATTTGAAAATCTCATAACTAGTAAGAAACTCTACAAGAGTTTATACTCAATATATAAGAGTTAGAAATAAGAAAATAAGAGAACAAATAAATTAAGAGGGAGAGTTAGAAATTTAAAGGTGTTTTGTGCTTCTTTTTGGAATGAAGAAGGTTCTCTATTTATAGAGTTAGGAGAGAATGCAAAATGACCATGGCTAACATAAATTGAATGTTGCATTGTAGTTATCAATGTTAAATAGAAAATAAAACTATGCACTTATGAATGTTAATGAGAAAATAAAATTGTTGACCAACATTTAAAACTAACGTTTCTTTTGCATTAAATGCTTAATTTACAACAATCCCCCACATATTGCAAAATAAAGTAGAAAGAGGTATTTGACCCAAACAATTTAGTCTCATAAGTGATTTCTTATTTTGCATGTAATCATTTTTCCAATGATGTCTTCTTCTTGTAAACTTGGAAAATAATTGTATATAGATTTAATGTTTCGGCAGGTCCCTATTTTCGTCTAGAATCTCAAATAGATCCCATTCTTTTTCGACGTCTCAATTGGGTCCTTATTTTTGTAAAATTGAATCAAATAGAGGCTTGCCATCAAATTGGACAAATGTCGTTTATGAGGCCCTAGCATGGCATGATGATAATATACTTTTAATTGACGTGGCAATAAAAACCTGATTGTGAAGTAAAAACCTGGTGGTCGGCCTGGTGGTCGGCTTGGTGGTCAGCCACTCGGTCTAGTGGTCGGCCACTAAGTCTGGTGGTCGGCCTGGTAGTGCTAGGAGACCGTACGGTACAGAAAGGATTCTTCAAAAGCTTAAATAATGAGAACATTTATATAAAATTTCTCATAGCATTCCTAGGGTAGTAAACTACTAAAGAAGTCATATGTTACTGCTATAACAAGTCGTAAATCTTCAATGAATTGGCTTCCCATATACCAATTCTCATAAATCTTCATTAAATTGGAACCTTCAGGCCGACCACCCACCAGATCGAGTGGCCAACCACCAGGTTGACCATCAGGCCGACCACCCACCAACCCGACCAACAACCACACCGAGTGCCTGATAACGGTTGAAAAACCGTTATTTTCATATGCTACTTTGGACTAAATTACGCCCTTTACTGCTTAGAATGAGCTTGAAATCAAACAAAACTCAATAAATGAGTCAGTCGAGAGTCAAAAGTTATTTTTAGCGATTTTATGCTTGTTTTGCAGCAAAATTGATAGAAGTGAAGATTGGGAATGAAGATGAAGGTCATAGACTCAAGAAAAAGCAAGAAAATCGAAGAAAAGAAGAGTATAGGGACTGCCCGGCGGTAGACCCCTGGCGCCGGGCGGTCAGACGGGAGGAGAAGACACCAGCAGTGGACGTCGGGCGGCAGACCCCTGACGCCGGGCGGTTTTGCGGCACGAGGGAAACCGCCGGGCGGCAAAGTGTGATGTCGGGCGGTGGTCAGCTGGGCTTGGGCCTATTTTTCTACTGCGCTTCTCACCTATAAATAGCCCTGTTACGAATTCAAATTCATTCTTTTGACAGAGGAGGGCGGCCAGACCTACTTTGCACTCTCTGGAGAGGATCTCTTAGATGCTTAGGCTCCTTGTCATCTTTTCTAGGGTTTGCTTTCCATATCTTCCATTATTTTCATCTTGGTTCACCATGACTATGGTGAACTAAACCCTTTTTGTTGTTGGGGGAACAATGTAATCTTTTGATACTCTCTTTTATTGAAACTCTTGCTTGAATTATATGATTTTCATATGCGTTTATTATCAATTGTTGGATTCTCATACTGTGCTTAATGCCTTTATCGTTTAACTCATTCGGTAATTGATATTTGCCTTTATTGATACGGGGACGTATAATAATGACACGAAATGGTGAGAATTTCCTTGGTTAAGCAATACCAACTAGGGATAGGGGAGTAGGACGACCAATTGTATTTACTTCTGTTTGTAATGCATTGCTAGTTGCTAGGGGAGGCTAGGGATAGCAAGCTGGTAATTAGTAATAGGCCTTTTTCGCCGAGGGATCGGGTTAAGGGGAGGTCAAGAAAGTTTTCATGCAATTAGATAATAATGCTATTTAAACAAGAGGAGTAAATAAGATAGAGCGGATTAGATGAAATTGTAAACCCCCAACAACTCCATTCATCCATTGCCTAAATCTTGTCAATTGAATCACACATTGCATGTTTATTTTCTGTCTTTGCATCCACCATAATTAATTATTTTTTCCTTCTTAAGTCTTACGATTTTGATTCACGCGAACGATAAGGCCTTTCGAGTCTCATGGGAAGAACGATAATGGGTTTTACCATTTTTATTACTTGATACGATATGGTACACTTGCCATTCCGCTAACAGTGCCCGACCACGAGGCCGAGCACCAGACTGAGTGGCCGACCACCAAGCCTAGTAGCCGACCACCAGGCCTAGTAGCCGACCACCAGACCGAGTGGCCGACCACCAGACTGACCATCAGGCCGACCAACCACCAAAACAACCGACCACCCACCAGGACAACCGACCACCAAATCGAGTAGCCAACCACCAGGCCGAGTGGTCGACCATTAGGCCAACCACCAGGTTTTTACTTCACAATCAAGTTTTTACTGCCACGTTAATTAAAAGTATACTGTCAACATGCCACGTCAGGGCCTCCTAAACGGCGTTTGTCCAATTTGATAGCAAGTCTCTATTTGATTCAATTTTAAAAAAATAAGGATTCAATTGAGACACTGAAAAAGAAGGGGACCTATTTGAGATTTTGGACGAAAATAGGGACCTACCAAAACATTAAACCTTGTATATAAAGCAATAGTGCAAATCTTTATTCTGGTGATTAAACAGAGATTGAAAGAAAAATAATTTTTTTTATCCTGGGTCTCATAAGATGTAATGCATCAGAGCTGGTATAGCAAGCTATATGAACCAATCTTAGATTGAGAAACTTAGCCATTGTGTAGTTGGTATAACAAGCTATATGAACCAAAGACACTTGACGTGTGTTAGAGGTGTTGAGATTGTTGACAACACAATTTCTATATCAATCTGGTTTTTGATGATGACAACACATTGATTAATAACAAGTACATGTTGTTGCTGCATTACATGTTCTTATGCTAATTAATTGTGATATCTGTTGAACATGTTTATGTGATGTGTTACATGTTCCTAAGTTGATTGATTGATATATATCTGGAACGTGTTTACATGTTTTATGTGTTATGTGCTATGCATCAAGTAATATAAAATGGGTAAGTCCAAGTATCGTTTCCCAAAGGACTCTTAGGCCTTAACTTTCATGTAAACCAATTGCATAAGACTTGAGAAAATAATTAAATTTTAGGTTTTGTATGCAAGACAAAAGTAAACATGCAAGATGCAATGAATCAATTGGCTAAAAGAAACTATGAATGAATGAAGTTGTTGGGGTTTACAATTTCATCTTATCCACCCTCTTATATATACTTTTCTTATCTAATTCGCTTCTTTATCATATTGTTATGCAAACTTTCTTGGTCTACCCTTAACCCAATCCCTTGGCGAAAAGAGCCTATTACTAATTACCGGCTTGCTATCCCTATCCTCCCCTAGTAACTAATAATGCATGATAAACGGAAGCAAAATACAATTCATCGTCCTACCCCTATTCCTAAGCGGTATTAGCATAATCAAGGAATTCCCCCCAGTTCATGACATTACTGTACGTTCCCGTATCAATAAAGACAAACAACATTTACCGAATGAGTTAAACGATAAAAACATTAAGCAAAGGTAAGGAACCCAACAATTGATAAAGATAAGCATATGCAAGCATATAAAGAAGATAAGAATTTTGATATAAGAGAGTTTCAAAAGATTACATTGTTCCCCAACAACCTAGGGTTTAGTTCACCATAATCATGGTGAATCTAGATGAAATACAATGAAAGAATGGAAGAAATAACCCTAAACTTGGTAGATTGGAGCCTAAGCATCCAAGGAACCTCCTCCAAGGTGTGTGGAACAACTCTGGACGTTTCTCTCTACCAAAAGATTGAGTTTCAATTCGCATTGGGGCTATATAGTTAGGCCAAAAAGATAACAGAAAGATCTCAGAATCCAAGCTAATAAAAACAGACAACCGCTCAGGCGCCTAAGTAAACCGCTCAACGTTTCCCCTTTAGCCGTTGGACCGCTCAGCGGTCAGTTGTACCGCTGAGAGGTTTCCCTCTAATCGCTCTGGACACTCAGCGGTCCATTCTGACGCTCAGCGGTTCTTCTGACCCTTCTTTTCATCCTTTTTCTTCCTATTTCACAGGTCTAAGTCCACCTTGATTCACTTCCATCTTCAATTCACCTTAAAACCCTACAAAACAATGCAAAAACAAGCAATATCTCTAAAACCAACTTTTGACTCTCACATGACTCAACTAAGTATTTTACTTGATTTTAAGCTCATTCTAAGCCATAAAGTGTGTGTTTTGATATCAAATTTTAGTATGAAAATAACGGTTTTTAGACCGTTATCAAACACATTGCTTCATAACAAGCACATGTTGTTGCTGCATTACATGTTCTTATGCTGATTAATTGTGATATATGTTGAACATGTTTATGTGATGTGTTACATGTTCCTAAGTTGATTGATTGATATATATCTGGAACGTGTTTACATGCTTTATGTGCTATGTGCTATGCATCATTTCATATGTTTTTTTGCACATGTTTTAAAGTTGAAAATCACTTTTATGAACTTATTCTTGTGCGACAAAGTGATAGTACAGTCGAATACATTACTAATGGATTCGACTTTGCTAAAACCTTTGTACAGACTTTGAGAATCAGTGCTGTGTGTTATTTTGAAAAGAAAAGAATTTCAAAGTGTTTTACATGTTGATAGTCGAATATTTGAGTTACACATTCGACGTATCTGTTGTCTGATTTGGAATTTTGTTATGCTCTTGCACTCTAATGGCTATATTTTTTAGAGTTAGTTGAGCATTAGTGACTTGCTCAACTGTATTAAATGTGGTTTGTTTTTAGTTGACTGAAAGCTGCTATGTTGACTGATCTGTTATAACTGTCATAATCTAGTCGACTGAATTCGTAGCGTATTCGACTGAGAAATCATTTGACTAACATAAATCTATAAATAAACTTAACATGAGTCTGTTTAAAAGACTTTTGATGAACTGAAAACTTCAATTCTGTTTCATAGCTCAAAGAATTCTCCAAGAAGACGGTGGTGATCTTTCTTGAAAGAGATTCAAAGAGGAGATTGTATTGTGCATTCATTATCTGATCAATATTTGCACAAGAAGGTGTTCTCCCATTGATCTTGAAGGCTTGGCATCCTGTGAAGACTGCTGGAATTGTTTGTGCGGCTTGGCATCCGTGAAGACTGCTGCTTTTTGACCTGTTGATTGCAGGGGATAGTGCACATTGAGGATTGTTCAAAATGGTGTTGGCAGATTGCAGAAGAGGGGATTCTTGTTGCAAGTCTTGCTGGTTTATTGCCTATATTTTGGTTTTGGGTTAGAGAGGAGATTTATATTTTTGACGTGGAGGTCTTCTATAAATTCCTTGTTGTAAAACCGCAACCATTATAGTGCATTTGCCTCCTGGGTTGGAAGGACACTGGATGTAGGCATTGTTGGCCGAACCAGTATAAAAACCTGTGTTTACATTTCTCTATCCCTTATCTTTTACATTACAGTCGACTTTATTTTTTACGCAGTCAACTACATATTTTCCACTGCATATATATCTGATTGCTTGCATTTCAAGAAAGTTTAAAAAGCTTTAGACTTTGTTTACAAGATTGCGAAAAGAACTTGTTTCTGAAACAACACCAATTCACTCCCCCTCTTGGTGAAGAAAGAAGCCAACCTGTTTTCCAACAAGAGGTTTATCAATCACAATACACCCCCACAATCCCTGTTCCTATCGTTGTGTTATTAGGTCATGCACATGCTCGATATTCATTAGTGCTCTAGAGATCATGCCAAGATCTCATGCAAGCCCCCCCCCTGGTCGACACTCATATAGGTGATTTCATCAAGTATATGTTGCAAATCATACACCACTGTTGATTGATCGACAAGTGTACCGAATCACACAAGTAATATAAAATAGTAAGACCAAGTATCATATCCCAGAAGACTCTCGGCACTAGACAATCATGTGATAACTCGATTAATTAAGACTTAAAGAAAATGAGATCATTGGTTTTATATGCAAGAACAGAAAATTAAATATGAATGCAAATTGATCAATAACAAAGTAGCACAGAGATGAACGAATGTTTTTTAATATGAGATGAATATGTTGTTAGGGTTAGATTTCACCAAGTTCCCTCTCATGTATGTAAGAATTCTTCTTTATGCACTAATGTTAACGTCACTCACTAAATCACCTAAACCCGATCCCTCGGTGAATAAGTCTGTCCCAAGTTACCAGTTCATGCAATTCCTAGCATTCCTAGTCATAAGATGTGAAGATCAAGAGCTTTAAGATGACCAAGACTCATACCCTCATCCCTGAGAAATATTACTCTTGGGAGTAATTCAACAAGAACCTGAATTGTAAGGAACCTCCCGACACTCATGCAATTCATAAATCATGCTAATGAATGAGTTAAACACAGCAAGCGTTGAAACAGATGAATTACTCTAACAATTAATGAAAAAGCATATGTTATTAAGAATCAATTCAAATACATGAGAGTTCACAAGGTTACATCATCCCCCAACAACAAATAAAGTTTAGTTCCCCATAGACATGGAGAAAATAGATGAACAATGGAGAAGAATGAGATAGAAAAACCCTAAAAAATTGGGAATGGAAGCTCCTGCATCCAAATCCGCCTTCCGAGGGTGAAAGAGTGTGCAGTTGTGCTCCTTCTGCCAAAGATACAAAACCTAGGACGTCTGGGTCATTTAAATAGAGCGAAAGAGAACAAAAAACGAAGTCTGACCCATATCGTTGGTGCTCAAGCGCCCCACTTAGGGCGCCCGGGCGGTGAGCGGCACTTCCTGACGCTCAAGCCTCCAGAATGGCGCCCAAGGTTCGAGCTTTCGACGTTAAGCACCCCAAAGGGGCGCCCAAGCGGTGGACGACACTCTTAAGCGCTTAAGCCCCCTAAAAGGGTGCCCAAGCTTCCTGCTTCCCTCCTTTCTGGTGCTTTTCCAAGCCTTTCTGAGCTCCCTCTTCTTGACACTTCACATATGCTTTCCATATTATCTCATTTCCTGCTAAAACAAGGGAATTTAGTCATTATTTCATTAAACTCAACCTCAACTCTCTTATTCACAAAACTTAACAGAAAATCACGATTTTAAGCAAGTTCTAAGCAGAAAATGATGCATTTGTTATCAAAATTACATCTCAGATAATAGTATTTTCAATCGTTATTAACCACCCATAAAGGATATGAAAATCATTAAAAGCTTTGTTTAAGCTAAAATTATTTCACTACATAGAATTTTAATAACAAAGTTTAACCTCATAATGCAGTCTCTAGTACTTTCATCACACCATAGAAATGGACATAATTGGTTAAAATAAATTTGATGCTATTAGAACTAACGAGTGTTTCTACCCATATAAACCTTATCCATGGGATCTCCAATCACAAAGGTTGGGTTACCATCACTTGTTTGCTTGCAAGTGACTTAAGTCTCATTTCCCTCAATGTTTTTAATATCAATTGTCTTCCTAAGTTTTGTTAGAGGATCTGCTAAATTTCGTTATGACTTCACATAATCAATGAAAATAGTTCCACTCATTAGTAGATGTTTCACCAAATTGTGTCTTAGTTGTATATGTTTATTCTTTCCATTGTAATTCTTGTTTTTAGTTATAGTTATTGTTGATTGGCAATCAAAGTGTATTGATACCGATGGGGTTGGTTTCACTCCTAGTGGAATGTTCGCTAAGAAGTTTTTCAACCACTCAGCCTCATTACCAACCATCTCAAAAGCAACAAACTTCGATTCCATTATTGATCTTGCAATAATTGTTGTTCTGGCTTATCTCCATGTAATCACACCAGCATCAAGTGTGAATACATAACCACTAGTGGATTTTGTCCTATCTGAATTAAAGATCTAGTTACCATAAATGTACCCTTCTAGTATAGCGAGAAATCCACTATATTAAATGTCATAATTCATTGAACCTCTTAAGTATCTCTTACACTTACATATCAATATTCCTAATTAGAATATTAAGTGTATCTTCTTAGTCTATTTACTGTATAAGTAATATCAGATTTTAGAAAAGCTCATCAAATGTGGTAAGCTCCCAAATATTTGGTCATACTAAGGTTGAGAATAGATTCTCCTCTACCTTTCATTAATTTAGAATTAGCATCATAAGGGGTACTCACTAGTTTAAAGTCATAAAACTCAAACTTCTTAAGAAGTTTCTTAAAGTATTGTTGGCAACCCCTTTAATGTCCCAAAATATTATCCAACAATTTCCCTGCAATTAATAATGCAAATAATTAGCCTCAGATAATTCAAATTAATTAAAATAAGAATTTCTAGTCAAATTAAGCACAATTAGCAAAAATGGGAAAATACTGGACATTCAAGCACAATTCCTTGATTAAATCTAGCACAATAAGCTAAGTGAAGTCAAGAAAATATTGACGCATCAATTGTTCTTGGAATAGAAATATATCATCTCTCTTCCTTGTGATTCTAATACCTAAAATCACATTGGCTTCACCTATGTCTTTCATTTCAAAATTTGATCCTAGAAACAATTTAGTTTTAGCCACAATCTCATTGCATTAACCAAAAATTAACATGTCATCCACATACAAACATATATTGACACAATCACCATTTTCAAATTTAGAGTACACACATTTATCACATTTACTACTCTATTTATCATGCATATTAATGAATTATAGTCGTTGTAATTTCAAAACATATAAGGAATTCACATGTCCTAATATAGCATGTCATATATCATATGAGTTAATAATATAAGCAAAAGAACTTGATTCATTAATAATTTCAAAAACATTCAGTATGAAGAGTCCTTAATCACAGTATCTCTTTCCCATGAAAACATTATTTTTTGTCATAACAATCTTGTAGATTCAAATGACACTTTAACCCCTCGCTTTTCCTAGTATTGATACAGAGATTAAATTAACTCTGATAAAGGGTACATGAAGCACATCAGTTAAGGCCAGAGTCTTTCTAGATGTGAGTTTAAGAAGAACCTTTCATTTTTCTATGATAGGAGTCGTCCTGGAATCACCAAGGTACACATGTTCTTCTCCATCTCTCACACCAATGTAAGAGGTAAAGGCACTTTTGTTTGCACATATATGTATGGTAGCCCTAGAGTCTACCACCCACTTGCTCACATTGGTCATAAGATTTACTTGAGAAACGACCATAGCAATGGTGTCATCTCCTTCAGCTATATTCGCCCTAGGAGGATTATCATTTCTTACTCTACGCCTAAACTATGCTGCATGATGACTCAACTTTTCACATGCAAAGCAATTTCCTTTCTTGTTAAAGGTGGGGTTATATCCATTGGGACCAGGTTTTCAAAAATTATTTTTCCTATGTGATCAGGTTTGTGTTTGTACCTTTTTGGAGCATGTTTTTCTTAAGCAAAAGTGACTATGTACATGCCTAAAAGAGTATACACACATTCTTGCCACCGCTGGAAGTTCAGTCTAGAGAAGACCTCAAATTTTGACACGTCCGGAAGCGGGTTGTTAATGTCAACCATAAGTTCTTAAGATAGTAGTAGAAATTGTTGAGTAAATCACGAACTGTATTTCCTGAGGCGTGTAGATTCACTATCCTTAAGGACTGATGGGTGTCACACCCCATGCAAATTTAATGTGCATAAAGAATGCAGTATAAACTAGGAAGTGACTCCTAGGTCGTCTCTCAAGGACCAAACTGTGGTTCGAGAATCAGGTCTCATACGAAGTGGGGGGTTGTTGAAAAGTTTGTGAATGCGGATGAATTAAATTAAAACGCGGATGCAAACACAAATGCAAACACAAATGTAAAAATGGTTTCAAAGATAGAATGAAAACGGTTGGTCATTAGCTTAATTACAATGCTTCCAATCACAGATTAACACAACAAGGGGCTACTCGAACCTCTAATCCAACACAGTTAACCAACTAAGTGAAGGCTAAACATGCTTTCATAAAATTGAACTAAGCGAACGCAATGTTAACATTCAATCCAATTTACACCATGCAGTTTCATCAACTAAGCGAAGACTAAATACCAACTGGGAAACTAAGCGTGTACCAATTTGAAAGTGAAAAAACAGATTTCACATTAACCAAGTCAGAGTGGCAAACACAATTACAGTCCACGAATCTCAAGGAAACAAAGTAATATTACTAATGACCAACCCGACTAACCTAAGCTAACATGAAAACGAAATTAACACACCTGAACAGAACAGACAACATAGTAAATGAAAACCATAAACTAAACAGTCCTGAAGCAAGATGTGTAAACTAATTAAAATGCACCAGATAATAAAGAAATTCATCTCACACAATTGAAATGCACATTGCAGCAAAATGAAATGCAACATTCATAATGGAAACGATATTAAAGTAATGCGTGAACAATAAAGTAAGGTATGTGCATTTTCAATTGAAAATTTATGAATCTCTATGCTCTCCTATCAAGACCGTGACACCTCAATCTTATGTGTGCACCGTGTGCTCTCTAAGGAAACAAAATGTAATGAGTGAACTGTGTGGGCATATTCGCTTCCAGCTCCAAGACCGAATGATGCATCAACAAGAAAATGATCTCCAACTAACAGCGTTTACTCTTTTTCAAAGCAAAGATGAAGATGATAAAACAGAAATGCTATGACCGTAATGATAAGCAATTGAAAAACATGCATATTAAGCAACAAAAATAGATTAAACTTCAGTAGGCATTCAATACTTAGGTGTGGCCGCTGCACCCATTTTTATTCAACAATGTTCCCAAAAAAAAGGAAAACTCCTACAAGTGGCGGTTGGTTGCTAAATCAACGTGTTGAAGCTGAGGTCGTGGCTCTCCATCCTTATTCATCCACGACCCAAGAGTATATACATGGTTCCAGAAAAGCTCTATAAAAAAATGTTCAAAAGCCGAGAGTCCAAAGTGGCAGTTGCTGCCTCCTTTTATTCCAACCGAAAATGAAAACCTCTCCACCTTGCATCTCCAGCTCTCTTATGCATATGGGCTGCCCTCTTTAATTTGGATTCAGATTCCTTGCTCACGGTGTTCCCTCTTGGATGCAGCCCTCAAGCAGCTGGGCCATGATGGATTGTTGTGCGCTTCCCTCAGCTGTTCCCATCGTGCACACCCTTAATGGATCTAGCACCATTTCTCCAATGTTGAATCATCGTTTGCACCTCCATAATTTGCTGCTGTGTGCTTGGGCCGTGGAGAGGTGCTGTTACGTGGGTTGCACCCCCTTTTCTCCAAGCTGCTGGCTTCTTCATGCTATTTGGAGTTCGACCGTGAAGAGTTGAACGCTCTTGCTGCTGGAGTACTGGAGCTTGGGCCGTGGACGTGAGAAGATTTGTTGGACGCACCTCCCAAAGTGTTGCACGTGCTGCTCACCTAGCTAGACCAGTTGCAACTGCTTCTTTTCTTTTTTTATGATTTAAGTGTGCTGCTGTTTGCATCACTTAATGAATTCTTCAATCATCGCATACTCCACTTCTTTGGACCGTGTGAAATGTAGGCTGTGAACTGCAGTAGAAAAGTTGTGTTGACTGCCCAATGAATGAAGCAAGAAGCTCTCCCTTGTGCTTTGACGTTGCAGTAGAGACATCACCCGTGTGCACCTCTCAATCAGCCCAATAAAAATGACATTTGCACTTCTTATTATTAATTACCCATGGGCTTCCTGGACGTCACTCCCCTTTTCAATAATAAAGCACCCCTTTCTCAAAAGCCCAAAGAGTAAAATCACCATAGCGTCCTCCATCTTGTGCACACTTCTTTTGTGGAGAGTCTTGAATTATGTGACAACCTTCCAAATGTCCAAAATTGTATTTCCAAAATTTTCCTTGAAAATAATAAAGCAAATAATTAGATCAGATAATTCAAATTAATTAAAATTAGAATTTCTGATCAAATTAAACACAATTAGCAGAAACGGGAAAATATCAAACAATTAAGCACAATTCCCTGATTAATTCTAGCACAATAAGCTAAGTGGAATCAAGAAAATATTGATTCATCAAGGACCTATCCGCGGTGTATTGTGCAAGCCTCCCAAGATACTACATGAACTTCTTAAAATATTCGAGATGTCAAAACTAGTAAGAAACTCTACAAGAGTTTATATCTAGGATATAAGAGTTAGAAATAAGAGAAAAAGAGAACAAATAAATTAAGAGGGAGAGATAGAAATTAGAAGGTGTTTTGTGATTCTTTTCTGAACGAAGGAGGTGCTCTATTTATAGAGCTAGGAAAGAATGCAAAATGACCATTGTTACCATAAATTGAACATTGCATTGCACTTATGAACATTAATGAGAAAATAAAATTGTGCACTTATGAACGTTAATGAGAAAAATAAAACTATACACTTATGAAGGTTAATGAGAAAATAAAATTGTTGGCCAACATTTAAAACTAACGTTTCTTTTTCAATAAAAGCTTATTTTACAACATTTTTCACCTACAATATCATTTTCTCATGCTATAGAAGTGATTATTACAAAAGAAACACAACAACAAACAACAAAGAATGGTAAATTAATGATAACTTGGAAAACCATAACAATAAAATGAATTGTAAACTAATACAATGAACCACACATTCTATGTCTTAAAAAAATTCATAAACAAGTAAACTCTAGACTTAATTTATCTAGATTTATACATTGACTCAGAATTTGGAAGTCATGCACTTGTCACCCAAAAATTTTAATCCTTAAAACCTCAAGTGTTGGTTACCATTAGTAGTACATGGTTTATCGTTCCTCATGATAGGATAAATTCTCTATAGCTTAAAAGAAAAGAGATCCTTGACCTTAGAACCAATAAAAGAACCTCCTTTACTCTTCATTACCTAGACCACATCCTTTACATGTGTTTGTAAGTCTAGTAGAGTATAAGGATGACTTCAAAAGGGTGTTTTTAATCAATGCATAACATTAAACTAACTTACCATATCTTTTCTCCTTAGAAAAGGTATGGGTATAAAATAAA
Source organism: Vigna mungo (assembly GCA_036885675.1). Taxonomy (NCBI): domain Eukaryota; kingdom Viridiplantae; phylum Streptophyta; class Magnoliopsida; order Fabales; family Fabaceae; genus Vigna; species Vigna mungo. The sequence goes on from CP144698.1 coordinate 9,396,027, forward strand.
TCACAACATTCCAATTTACAAATATCACATTTTTCCTTCTCAAATTCTTATACATTCCTTTTCAAATAAAACACTCAAGAAATGCAGACTCACCCAATGAGATCACATACTTGTTCAATGATTAACCCTTGGAGGTTCACTCGCTCAGCGACTAGTGGTTTAACCTAGTGAGTCCAACAGTGGAACAAATTACACGATAATTTGCCTAGAGAGAACATGCTGACTTAGGGAGTTCCCATTCCTTGGCTCTTTGCCAAATTCGAATTTGGAATTTGTTTAGTGAGAGTCTGCTCGCTTAGTGAAAGTTTTCTCACCTAGCAAGCAGACCTCCCATAACTCTGCGAAATTCATTTTTATCTATCACCAAGCAAGAAAAGGCTTACTTAGCAAGTCCGCATAACACAAACATCAAAATCCTATAATTTTCCATCGCCAACCATACCAATTATTCATTTATTGCTTTAAACCATTCACCAACACAACAATAACAAGATACTTCACCAATCTTAGTCATAACAAATCATAATCAAACTCCATGCAATAAAACAACTCCAAAATTCACAACTCTCAAATAAACATACAAGTTGGAACTTCTTTATCTCATAATTTCAGTTAACCAAAATCAAAAGTATCAATGGAGTCACACAATCACAATTCACTTTATAGTCATCAGCTAAAACGAAAATAAATTATTGTTGATAGGGGGAGCTGTGTACAACTGAACCCATATTTCATATATGAGTTTTTGATGATGGAAACAAAAATGTTTTATAGCTTCTTGCAAAACAATATGGAAAAACTGTTGCTTGATTATATCTGTGTATGTACTTGAAATATCTGTGATATGTATTCATTGTTTAATAATGAATCATTGATTAAAACACTTTGCACATTGCATATCTATATAAATTAATCGATTACACTGTTTGCTTAATCTATTAGATTCATCATATATCAGTATCTGCTTAACTACGACAAAACAACAAGTTTTAACCGATTACATTATGGGTATAATAGATTAAAACTTGTGGTTATGCCTGTTGGAAAACAAGTAGGCTTCTTTTTACACCAAGAGGATGGGTGAATTGGTGATTTATCAAAATCAAAATCTTTTTGCAATCTTTAAATCAAAGTATGAAACTTTACAAACTTTCTTGAAATGCAAGTAATGAAAATTCGTGTGCAGCGAAAAAACGTAGTTGACTGTAAGTAAAAGAGTAGGGATAGAAAAAATCAAGCACTGGTTTTTATACTGTTTCGGCCAACAATGCCTACATCCAGTGCCCTTCCAACCCAGGAAGCAAATGCACTATAATGGTCAAGGATTTTACAACAAGGAATTTATAGAAGACCTCCACATCAAAAATATAAATCTCCTCTCCAACCCTCTAACCAAAATATAGGAAGAAACACACAGCAAGACTTGCAGTAAGATGTCCCCTCTCCTGCAATCTGCAAAACCACTTTGAACAATCCTCAAAGTGAACCAGACTCCACGAGTCTATCCCTTGTAGTCACAACAGGTCCAATACAGCAACACCACGGATACTAAACAGATTCTTGATCAAACCGGAAACACATTCAATGTGCAGAATGTGATCAAGCAATGTGTGCGCAGTCAGTCTCCCTTTGAATCTCTTTCAAGAAAGATTACCACCGTCTTCTTGGAGAATTCTTAGAGCTCTATAAACCTGAGATATCAATCTGAAACAGAATATGAAAATGTTAGCTCATCAAAAGTCTTGGAACAACTTCGTGTTCTGTCAATTTATAGATTTCTGTTTAATAGACATTCTCTGAGTCGAATAAGCTACTAATACAGTCGACTATGTTATGACAGTTATAACAGTTCAGTCAAATTGGTAGCATTCAGTCAAACAAATTAAAAACACATTTAATACAGTTGACCTACTATTCAATGCTCACTAACTTTTGAAAATATAGTCATTACTGTACATGAGCATAACAAAGTTTCAAATCAAACAACTAATGCAGTCGAGTATGTGGCGCACACAGTCGACTTCGACATGTAAGAACAATTTGAAATTCTTTTCTTCTCAAAATCTCACACAGCACTGATTCTCAAAATCTGTACAAAGATTTTAGTATAGTCGAATCAATTAATGATAAAGTCGACTTTACTGCAGCTTTGTCACACAATTATAAGTTCACAAAAGTGCTTGTGGTTTTCATGCATTAAAACATGTGCAATGCATCCAAAAATGATGTAACAAGTACAAGCTTAATATGTATGCATTACATAGCAATATAGCACATAAACATGTTCAACAGATATATCAAACAGTCAGCATAAGAACATGTAACACAACAACAACATAAGTGTGTTATTAAGCAATGTGTTGTCATCATCAAAAACCAGAGTGATATAGATATTGTGTTGTCAACAATCTCAACAATCTCCCCCTTTTTTGACGATGCACAACCATGATTAATAACCAACCATGTTTGCACAATCAAATACAAAACACATTTGTTTACTCTGTTTTGTAACTCATCCAAACAGCAATATCCCCCTTTGTGCATTAACAAAAAAGGAAAGCTCTACATATTATATGCTGATATTCCAAACAGAGATGCATCAGTAAAAAAAAATGTGCAATTATATGAAATGCAATGGTGCTCCCCCTATCACATTTATTCACATGTAGAAGGTAACTCCCCCTAAAATGCAGGCATGTGAGTAAATATGTATATGAATGTAATACTCCCCTTGTCATTATGCATAGATATCAAAACCAGATCAGATGCACAATGCAGTACAGATAATCAGAGTATACAAACAGTATAGCACAAAGTTGTATCAAAGATAAGATATCAAATAATTCAGTCATGCAATGATACAAACTTCAACAATCTCACAATATTATCTCAATCAAGATATGCATAATCAATTTAGATTAGAGATAATTTGCAGATAATCAGGATAAAGTAATCAATCAATGAAGGTTCATTTTGCAATCTTGGATTGTGTTCCCTGTTGATGTGGCCAAGAAGAGAACTTGATGGAGTTCTTTGACTTAGAGTGTGGTATCTCAAAGGTTGACAGAAAGAGGGTGTTCTTTTTGGGGTGCTATAATTGATTTGGAGTTAGGAAGGAGACTACATTGATAGGAGTGATCTCTGTAATTCTTGCTTATAAAGAGGTCAAATGAATATAGTGGAATCCTTTCAGTCTAAGGTTGATTGAAAGAAGATTGGATGTAGGCATGTTGGCCAAACCAGTATATATCACTGTGTGAATCTCTCTTTCCTTATACTTTTGTGTTGTTATTCATTCTTTATTGATTGCATTCCAAGAGAGATCAAAATATTTCAAAAATATTTTTAAAGAACTTATTTTTTTCAAGGGAAACCAATTAACCCTCTGTCTTGGTTTGGACACTTGGCCTAAACTATTTCTACAATTGGCACCAAAGTTAGGACTTCGAATTTCGCTGGAATTTTAATTGATTAGGTTTTCAGTGTAATCGATTACGTTGGTGCTTATGGAAAGTGTTTCTCAAACATTTGGAGAAAGTGCTTCAACAAATAGACCACCTCTGTTTGCAGGAGAAAATTATCCCTTTTGGAAAATTAGAATGAATATTTTCTTGGAATTTGTTGATAAAGGTTAATGGGATCTAGTGGTTAATGGTCCATATTGAGCCTACTAAAATGGTTGATGGCAAAGTTGTGATCAAGAACTTTTCATAATGGAGTCTCGACGAAATCAAGAGAGCACATTATGATGGGAAAACAAAGAACATAATTTCCTCGACACTAACCATAGATGAGTTCTTTAGGATTTCAAACTGCACTTCAGCAAAAGAGATGTGGGATGTCCTTCAAGTGACACATGAAGGTACTGATAAAGTAAGAAAGGCTAAGAATTCTCTCATCCAGGAGTATGAAATGTTTCAGATGAAGGTTGGAGAGAACATCTATGATGTCCAGAAACACTTTACTCATATTGTGAATCATCTCATTACTCTTGGAAATAACTTTTGTTACCAATAAGGAGCATTGGTAAATCTTGAAGAAAATGGTTTTAATGATGCTGCAAGATGTTTTACCTGAAGAACATATTAGAAATATTTAAAAGCACTTTGTAGAATATAAATGTAGTAGGAATGTCTTTAAAATTTGTAAAACTTGTATTTTGTACTGAAATAATCGATTATGTCAAGCAATAATCGATTATCATGAGTCTTACAGGAATAATCGATTATCACCTCACATAATCGATTATCACTTTTTTGAAAAACATGTAACGGACTTGAATAATCGATTATCACTTACAATAATCGATTATTACTGGCAGTTGGGACTTGACCTTTCATATTCAGACTAGCTGGCTATATATAGGGGCCTTGAGAACTTCAGAAAGAAACGTTCTTGAACTGAGGCTTAAGTAGAATACTGTTTGTCAGAGGAAATTCTCAGAAGCTTGTTCAAGGTTCCCTTGCCTGGTCTCGTGAATAGGAGAAGCTCGCGTTTCGTGTGTCGATAGTCGGAGCGGTTCTCTTCGAGTTGGCAAGGTGCTCTGCCTGGTCTCGTGAATAGGAGAAGCTCGCGTTTCGTGTGTCGAAAGTCGGAGCGGTTCTCTTCGAGTTGGCAGAGTGTTTGCTTCCGGTTCGTGTGTCGAAGGAAGCACTTCCAGTTCGTTTGTCGAAGGAAGTTTCTCACTGCACTCTTCCGGTTCGTTTGTCGAAGGAAGGTGTTTTCTATCCCTTACTCATTTCATTATCTTGTAATCTGTACAACTATATTTTTAGTGAAAATAGTTAATCACTTTTTATAGTGATTAACAACTGGACGTAGAATCTTTTGATTTGAACCAGTATAAAAATCATTTGTGTGATTTTTCTCTTCCCTACACTCCTTAATCTTTTAGCACTCCAACTGTTCGATAAAAGTTTTACAAGAAATTTAAAACTGATAAAGGAACTATTTTTGTGACCGAACACGCTTTCCGCTCTCTGAGTTGTTTAAATTCCGCTGCGCTAAACTCTTTTTAAAATTACCCCCTCCGATACCGTCAATTGGTATCAGAGCTTGCTTTGATATTCTTTCAAAATCTTTGCGAAAATGGCCGGTCACAGTCAAAACGCTGTTTATGCTGAGGGTGCGTCTATTAACAGACCTCCGTTGTTTACTGGAGATAATTATGCTTTTTGGAAAGTAAGAATGGAAATTTTTATGGGGTCTGTTGATAGAGGCATCTGGGAAGCTGTACAAAATGGCCCTTTTATTCCTAAAATTACAGTTGATGGTGTAGAAGTAGAAAAATCATATTTTGATTGCACTGCTGAGGAAAATAGAAGAGCCCAATTTGATTTTAAGGCTGGAAATATAATTTTATCTGCACTAACCCCTAATGAATTCTTCAAAGTTTCTGTTTATAAAAGTGCACAGGAAATGTGGAAATTTTTAAGACACAGTTATAATGAAGTCATAGATGTGGATAAGTTGACACCGTGTGATTCAAGCTCTACATCAAACTCCTCAAGCTCAAGCGATTTTAATGAGGAAGAAAATATATGCTTAATGGCAAATATTGAAAGCCAAATCTTGAAGAAGAAGAAGAAGGAGAACAATCAAGGCTCTGCATCAATCTTCAAAGGTTATGGATGTGGTGAAAGAGGCCATGTGAAAGCTGATTGTTTAAGCAACAAAAGAAGTAAAGGAAGAAAAGCAAAGAAATCTCACAAAAAGAAGAAGGCATACATAGCTTGGGAGGATACTACATCAAACACTTGTAGTTCAAGTGATTCTGTTGAAGAAGCAAACCTATGTTTGACGGTTGCTACTGATGACACTACAAGCCAAGTAAGTGGTTCTAGCCTTGACACTAGTGAGTTTGATTTACAAAAAGCTTTTCTTGAATTGTTTAATGAATATGAGAAATTAGATGAGGATCATAAAAAGCTTAAGAAAGAGCACAATGAATTGAAATTGAAATATGACAAATTGCTTGATGATGAAGTTGTTTTAAGAAACAAAATTAGTAATTTAGAAACAAAATTGTCTGATGCAAATGCTACTTGTGAACCTATTGAGTGTTTGTCTTGTAAAAGTCATATGTTTGATATTGACATACTTGAAAACTTACTTGCAAAGGCAACCAAGAATATTTCACATGCTAAGACTAACTTTAATAAAGGCAATGTTAAAAATAGAAACATGCATCAAAATTATAAGTCCAAAGTAAGAAAAACTCTTAGAGTTTGGGTTGAAAAAGGGACTTTTGTTAAAAACAAAGTGAGTAATGTGTGTTGTTTTTACTGTATGAAGCATGGTCACATGTCAAACAAATGCAACATTAAACATTTTGGAGTTCCAAATGGAAAATATGCTTGGGTTCCTGTTATAAAATAATGTTTCTAACCTCAAAGGACCCAAATGAGATTATGGGTACCAAAACTACATTGTTTTACTTTGTAGGTTAAAAGCTTTTCAAAAGGAGAAGAAAACTCTAAAATTATTCTGCTTTTGAAATTGATGCTCCAAGCCAGGAAGTGAATCCATCAAGTGAATTCCAAAGCCTTGGTTCGAGCACAAAGTGATTGAGCTAAGTATTGTTTAAACTGTGTTGTTGTTTTTTTTTGTTCTTTTTGATCTTCAATTATTTGATTACTGTCATAACCATTTTTGTTTAAGCAAATGATATGTCCATCACTGGTTCATTCATCTTGTGGTGTGTTCTTCTCTGTTTACACACTTTAATCAGTGAAATTCATCTATTTGAAACATTAATACGTTGAAACTAATCCTTGTTATGTTTAATCATGTGCATTGTTATCTCAATTATTTGTTTTTAAATTATAGATTAAAACTGTGATTAACTGGTTTAGTATTCAATTTCATGATTATTTTGAAGTTAGCCTTGGTATAATTTTTGTCAAGCATCAAAAGCAATAAAAAAAAAGATTCATTAGAATGGGCTGGTTGATAGATTTCCAGTAGCACTTTTGGATGATTAAGATATTTGATGATTAAATTGTCAATTTTATTTCAAAGTTGTTTCTGTGGAGATTTGTTTCTAAAGTTCAAATTCATGTCATATGAGTTATGATAATACACGTTGAGTGTTTGGATGCAGTGAATGAACTGATCAAACTTGCATAATTTTGATGTAAATTATTTGGTTTAAAAACTCTTGAAAGATAAATTCTGAATCAGTTTTTGTGTTTGAATTTTGTATATGATGTTTTGATATGCATAGCTAAATTCATGGGATTGAACAGATTGGGATATGAGAGTGCATGAATCATAGTTGTTATATGGAAAGTTATAAATTATGCTGTCAAAATTAGTTTTTAAACTGATTGTGTTTGAAGAAATGTTTTCCTGTTAAACCTGAAGCAGCTGTGATGTGATCACATTCATTTAAGCTATTGTTGCATTCATTATAGTCTATAAATTGGTTGCTGAATCAGAAACAACTTAATTGTTTGATAAATGATTGTTGATTTCTTAGGTAAATTGAATATGCTAAAAGCTGAATTTGATTTTCTAAGAATTATTGAAACTTGTTTGAAATTGCAAATACAAATCTGAATTGACTTGTAAGCATCTCTTCATTGTTTTGGATTGAACAGATCTTAAAATATTTTTCAATCTGTTTGTGAGTGCATATGATTTTTTGTTTGACATGATCTTGTGATACCTGGTACCCATTTGAGGGAGAGATATATAAGTTTTAGGTTGAAAATTTGGCCCAAATATCTGTTTTTCGAAAATTAACGTCAATAATCGATTACCAAAGGGTCATAATCGATTATCTCGGCCAAAAATTTAGATTTTGACAATTTTGAACACAAATAATCGATTATTTAAAGTAATAATCGATTATCAGCGTAAAAAAAAAAAAAAAAAAAAAAAAAAAAAAAAAAAAAAAAAAACTTTTTTTTTCTCTTTTTGGTTTGTTTTATCAAAAGGGATTATCACATTTAGGGGGAGTAATTTAAAAGGACTTAAATTCTTTTTAAAATTACCTAGTTTATGGGAAGCATAAAAGTTTAGATGATCTTTTAAGAAAGGGGGTGAAATTTTTGATTGAGATCTTTTGTGATAACTAGAGGATATGAGTCTTGCTCAAAAAAACAATTTTGATCAAATTTATGATTAGCAGCAAGATCATGAAGATTATGTGATTGATCAATTTCATGAAATTGATATTCGCTTAGGAAATATTGAAAATCGCCTCAACCTTCAACCACCTGAGAGATCCCCAAGCCCGAAATTTTAGTCTTAGCATTTCCTTATTAAGTGTGCTTTGATTGTTTATTTGTCGTTGCTTATAGTGTTTGTTGTTATATTTATGCACTTTTGTGATGCTCTTTATGCAGTTAATGTAATCCTTCTCTTATGAATAAAATGATCTTTTATGTTTCTTATATGCATACTTTGTTTAATTGAGGGGGAGATCATATTTAGGGGGAGCTTTTTACATAAAGTCTTTTTGCTTATGATCAAAAAAGGGGGAGAAGAATAATATAAGGGGAGAAGAATAATATAAGGGGAGAAGTATAATACAAATTGATACAGGTATTACTAACCTTGTTGTTGTCTGTTAGCTTGTATGTTTTACAGGTAAGCCAAAGTTGCTTTTAAAATTGATTTTTTGATCATCATCAAAAAGGGGGAGATTGTTACCAATAAGGAGCATTGGTAAATCTTGAAGAAAATGGTTTTGATGATGCTGCAAGATGTTTTACCTGAAGAACATATTAGAAATATTTAAAAGCACTTTGTAGAATATAAATGTAGTAGGAATGTCTTTAAAATTTGTAAAACTTGTATTTTGTACTGAAATAATCGATTATGTCAAGCAATAATCGATTATCATGAGTCTTACAGGAATAATCGATTATCACCTCACATAATCGATTATCACTTTTTTGAAAAACATGTAACGGACTTGAATAATCGATTATCACTTACAATAATCGATTATTACTGGCAGTTGGGACTTGACCTTTCATATTCAGACTAGCTGGCTATATATAGGGGCCTTGAGAACTTCAGAAAGAAACGTTCTTGAACTGAGGCTTAAGTAGAATACTGTTTGTCAGAGGAAATTCTCAGAAGCTTGTTCAAGGTTCCCTTGCCTGGTCTCGTGAATAGGAGAAGCTCGCGTTTCGTGTGTCGATAGTCGGAGCGGTTCTCTTCGAGTTGGCAAGGTGCTCTGCCTGGTCTCGTGAATAGGAGAAGCTCGCGTTTCGTGTGTCGAAAGTCGGAGCGGTTCTCTTCGAGTTGGCAGAGTGTTTGCTTCCGGTTCGTGTGTCGAAGGAAGCACTTCCAGTTCGTTTGTCGAAGGAAGTTTCTCACTGCACTCTTCCGGTTCGTTTGTCGAAGGAAGGTGTTTTCTATCCCTTACTCATTTCATTATCTTGTAATCTGTACAACTATATTTTTAGTGAAAATAGTTAATCACTTTTTATAGTGATTAACAACTGGACGTAGAATCTTTTGATTCGAACCAGTATAAAAATCATTTGTGTGATTTTTCTCTTCCCTACACTCCTTAATCTTTTAGCACTCCAACTGTTCGATAAAAGTTTTACAAGAAATTTAAAACTGATAAAGGAACTATTTTTGTGACCGAACACGCTTTCCGCTCTCTGAGTTGTTTTAATTCCGCTGCGCTAAACTCTTTTTAAAATTACCCCCTCCGATACCGTCAACTTTGACAAGGATTTTGAAAAGTTTGAACAAAAACTGACAACCAAAGGTTACTGCAATATCAGAATCAAGAGATCTCACTACTATGAACATGGCCACCTTATTTGGAAAGCTTAGAGAACATGAGCTTGAATTACGAAGATTGAGGAAGAAAGTGAGCAAAAACATTTTATTGCCCTCAAGACTACAAGCAAGAAGGTCTCAAGAAAACAAGTTGATGAAGCAAACTCATAATCAAAATTGGATGAACATGATGTAATGAATATGATGGTAAAAAAATTTACTAAATTCATGAAAAATAGAAAAATTGTTTCTAATTTTGCAGGGAATGTAAGAGGCAACAAAAAGAGGAGCAAGGTTGTTACTCCCACATGTTATGAATGTGGTAAAGAAGGTCTTATCAAGCCTGAATGTCCTATTTTGAAGAATAAACAAATATTTGATGACAAGACCACTCAAGACAGAAGAAATGACAGATAAAGGAGAGCCTATATTGCTTGGAAGGATTATGATTCAGGATGCTGATAACAGTTTAAAAACCGTTATTTTCATGCATAAATTTGATATCAAAACACACCCTTTGTAGCTTAGAATAAGCTTAGAATCAAGTAAAACACTTAAGTTGTGTCACATGAGAGTCAAAAGCTGTTTTTAGAGATATTATGCTTGTTTTGCAGGGTTTTGATGAGAATTGAAGATGGAAGTGAAGTAGGAAGGTCATAGACTCAAGAAAGAAGAAGAAAAAGGAAGAAAAGAAGAGTCTATGAACCGCTCAGCGTCAAATTCCAACGTTGAGCGTCCTATTCGAGGGAGAGCCACTGTCTGACGCTCAGGCGGTAACGTTGAGCGCCCAGGATGACTAGAGGCAAACCGCTTAGCGGTGAGATGGACCGCTAAGCGGTGGCGCGGTTTGAAGGCAAACCGCTAAGCGGTTAACTTAGGCGCCTGGGCGGTTGCCTGTTTTTATATTGCGGATTCTGGGATCTTTATGTTATCTTTTTGGTCTATAAATACACCCAGTGCGAATCAAAACTTAATCTTTTGGCAGAGAGAAACGTCCAGAGCTGTTCCACACACCTTGGAGGAGGTTCCTTGGATGCTTAGGCTCCAATCTAACTAGTTTAGGGTTATTTCCTTCATTACTTTTCATCTAGATTCACCATGATTATGGTGCACTAAACCCTAGGTTGTTGGGGAACAATGTAATCTTTTGAAACTCTCTTATATTGAAATTCTTATCTTCTTTATATGTTTGCATATGCTTATCTTTATCAATTGTTGGGTTCCTTACCTTTGCTTAATGCTTTTATCGTTTAACTCATTCGGTAAATGTTGTTTGTCTTTATTGATACGGGGACGTACAATAATGTCATGAACTGGGGGGAATTCCTTGATTATGCTAATACCACCTACGGATAGGGGTAGGACGATCAATTGTATTTTGCTTCTGTTTATCATGCATTATTAATTAGTAGGGGAGACTAGGGATAGCAAGCCGGTAATTAATAATAGGCTCTTTTCACCAAGGGATTGGGTTAAGGGTAGACGAAGAAAGTTTGCATGACAATATGATAAAGAAGCGAATTAGATGAGAAAAGTAGATATAAGAGGGTGGATAAGATGAAATTGTAAACCCCAACAACTCCATTCATGCATAGTTTCTTTTAGCCAACTGATTCACTGCATTTTGCATGTTTACTTTTGTCTTGCATACAAAACCTAAAATTTAATTCTTTTCTCAAGTCTTACGTAATTGGTTTACATGAAAATTAAGGCCTAAGAGTTCTTTGGGAGAACGATATTGGGTTTACCAATTATATTACTTGATAACGATTTTGTACACTTGCCAGAGTCTTAACAAGTTTTTGGCGCCGCTGCTGGGAACTCGTGGTTTAACTTATCTAGTAGTGTAAACTGATTAATTTTGACCTGATTGTATATATTTGTATATATTTTGTTTTTATCTTTTTATCTTCTTTTTTTTTTTATAAAAGTGCTACTAGGGTTTGTGTTTCTTGTGCATGCAGCAGGAGACTTGACATACTAGGAGCAAGAAAACTACACAACCTCTTCTTGAAGGCTTGAGCGAGACAAGGGGAAGAAGGAGAGTCAGACGCCTGTCTAGGGATTTGTTTCCTTTTCCTAACAGATTACTATCACCTTCACCAGATCAAAGAACATAGGAGACGACAGAACAACCTCCTCCAAGATGCACACTCACAGACCAATCCAATGTTGTTGGCCCTTTCCACTTCAACAACATAGCCATGCCTACGGATCAAACGACCAACATAGTGATAAATCCAACGCTTATACACCTGGTGCAAAGCAACCAGTTTCACGGCTTGTCAAATGAGAATCCATATGATCATTTGACAACGTTTAGTGAAATATGCAATACTGTGAAGATGGTAGGTGTATCAGATGAAAGAGTAAAGCTTAGCTTGTTTCCGTTCTCATTGGCGGGCAATGCTAAGGCGTGACTTAATTCCTTTCCTGAAGGAACATTCACAACATGGGAGATTGTGGCTACAAAGTTTGTCACTAAATATTTTCCACAGTCCAAAGTTACTCAGATAATGAAACTAATTAATTGAAATTTTATTTATACATTTAAACTTTTAATTTTAAAATAAGCGAGTCTCATTATCTAAAACATCTTATCACATCTAATACATTATTTTTTAGATTCTCACATACATTATTACTCCACATTAAACATTTACAAATACTTCTACAAGAAAAAGAAAATAACGAATATTCTCTTTTAAATTTAAATTAAAACTTCTGTATAAATTAAAAATAAAATTTTACAAATGAACTTATATTATATATTGTTTTAAATTTTAAAAATAATTTTACTTTTCATTTTTACTAAATAAAGTTAACAATTTTCGAATTATTTTAATGTTTTTAATAATATAATCAATTTAGACTTCTAAAGATATATCAAATAATAGAAAACTTTATAATTGTAAGAATTAATTCTTTATAAAATTTTCAGAACCTTAAATAAAAGTATGAATCATAAAAGAAAAATTAGTTTTTTTTTATTTAATTACAGTTTAGCTAAAATATTATTATAATATGAAAACATTTATATTATAAAAATATATCTAAATCATAAATTTAATACCAAAATTTTAGAATAATTTTACGAGCATTCAATTTGGTAATTATAGCAGAAAATTTATAGTGAAAACAGAAATTTGACCATAAAAATAAAATAATAAATTTTCTTTGAAGATTTCAAGTTAATTAATATTTAGAGTTGTAATTCTTAGAAGAAAAACTTTTTTTTTCTTTGTTTTTCAGTCATAAATGTGGGACCAGTTAACATAGTCATGCTTTTTGAAGGTGGAAATGACGAAAGTACCCTTTAATTCGATGTGTTGTATGTAAAATATTTCTGAAGATTAGAGACAGACACAAAGTGTCGCACGTTTTTGCTTTCCAAGTTGTGACTCTCTCTACCTACAACAACCGTTTTCGCTTGCCGGAAACAGACATTGATCTCTCTCTCCGCCGATCCCTCCGCCATGAGTTCCGCCGAGATCCTCCACATACAGCCCCAGGAGCTTCAGTTCCCCTGTGAGCCTGTTCAGAGTCAATAAAAAATTTAACTTTCCTATGCAATTTAAACCTTTTTCTTTTCCTTTGGTTTCTGCTGGGTCTTCTTCTAATTTTTCTTTTTTAATTTTCTTCGTTTTGGGTTTGTGAAAATAGTTGAATTGAGGAAGCAGATCTCATGCTCTTTGCAGTTGTCTAACAAAACAGACAACTATGTGGCTTTCAAGGTTCCAGTTTTACTCAGTGTTCCTTTTCTGACTTACTTCTGATGTTTATATTTTTTTTTTAATTAATTTATATCTATTTTAAGGGTAGTATTTTTCTTTTCTTTTTAATTTTGTGTTGTGGAGAGTTTTAATTTTGATTTGGGGTGAAATTCGTGGTTTTGCAGGTTAAGACAACAAATCCTAAGAAATACTGTGTTAGACCTAACACTGGAGTTGTGATGCCTAGGTCTACATGTGATGTCATAGGTTTCTTTTTCTCACTCTGTCTTCCCTTGCTCCTTTACAGTCTCCTCCCTCTTCCACACAAAAGCACAATTGCATGCTAAGAGAATCTTCCTTTGCTTGATTTTGTCTCAACTTGGTTATATATGTTTAACTATTTTAAATTTGTAATTATCTTGGTTAAGTTTTGCTATACCCTATTGATTTATTGATTTTAGTTTGTTTTTCTTTTCATATTTCTGTACCATTTTATTTTGAATAAACAATATTTGCACTGACAATGCAAACCAATCACTAATTCCATGGTATGCTTGTTTGACTTTCATAATAACTTTCTTGAAAATCATATCAATGATGATTTGAACTGATCAATTGTATAAAATCTTTTACAGTGTTGAATCCTCGCTGTTTAGTAACTATTCTTATGTATTGACTGTTAGTGTCTTATGTTTTCAGTAACAATGCAAGCTCAAAAGGAGGCACCTCCAGACATGCAATGCAAGGATAAGTTTCTTCTTCAGAGTGTAGTTGCAAGCCCTGGTGCAACCACAAAAGATATCACTCCAGAAATGGTATCCATTTGACAAATTACACACCTTTTCTTGATAGAATAACTACATGTGTGTGACATGGTGCTTAATATTATGGTTTTCTTGTGCTCATTTATATAGTTCAATAAAGAATCTGGTCATGATGTTGAAGAGTGCAAGTTGAGAGTTGTTTATGTTGCTCCTCCTCAACCACCATCCCCTGTTAGAGAAGGATCTGATGAAGATTCGTCACCTCGAGCATCTGTGTCTGAAAATGGGCATTCAAATGCTTTGGACTTTAATGCGGTATGTAACCAGTGGATTTACATATATTTTCAAACAATTTTTCATCTTTTTGGTTAATTAATTGTTGTGACCATTTTCGGTAGGCTTCAAAAGCTTTCAATGAGCGGGGTGAGCATCAGGACACTTCTTTTGAGGTAACATGCAATTATAATTTTCTTCTTCAATTACAAAGAAAAGTGGTTAACATCATAATTTCTATCATTCTGTTGTGGGGCACATAATATTTTTTAATTTGGGAGAAGCTAATGCTTTTTGTTGCCTGTTACCCCAACCCAAACATGCCTGCAATAACATCAGAAGGACCAATTTGCATGCTATTGTAGAAATATGTCATCAAATATAATGATAACTCTAATGTAGTTTTTAGATGTTGGAAGTACCTTTCTAATGTTTTTAAATATATGAGCTTTGGTGTCTATGCATTGGTTTATTATTTATATCCCTGTTTTGACCTTTTAATAGTAATCTTTATTTCACAGCCTGGTGGTGCTGTAATTTTCTCTGGGTTTCTAAATTCTCCTCTTGATAAACTTTTTGAAGTGAATTGATTCAAATAATTCATATTATTATTGAAGAAGTTATCCCAATTGCCTCAAAGAAGAGCTTTGGATATATGAATGAAAGAAAACTTGTGCTCATTTGAACTTGTTTTGTTTCAGGCAAGAACTCATATTTCAAAGGTAACTGAGGAGAGGAATTATGTTATTGAGCAAAACAAAAGACTTCAACAAGAACTGGTATGGAATTCATTCTGAAAATACATCTAAATGTATTATAGCCTGTATTATGTTGAATGTTTCTATTCCCTTTAGATGATGATCTTGGTGGTATCCTATGATGCCACATGCTTTCAATGCTTCTAATTGTTTTCTCTTGCTATGTTATTCAATTAGTAGGATGAACTTAATTCAATATCCATCTCGGTATGTCTGAATTTACGATTTGGGAAAGATTAGTTAATCTTAGCCATGTGTTCATGAATCCAAGTGTGTCAGAATATCTCTAAAAATCCTTGTCTGATTTTGAGTGACTAATGATCGGGAAAATGGGAACCAAAAGGAACATGTTCCATTTTCTGTTTCTAAACTAATTTTGTTTTCATCAATATAAATAGAAAACTCTGAATAACTGATCGAAAATGTGCTACTGTGTGATTCTTCAAAGCTTCTGGTCAGTTTCTTGTTAGGCTTAGTTCTTTTATTCATTTTGCTAAACTGAGTGTATCAGTATGGTTGTTGGATAGTTTCAAAATCAACCCTGAAAAATTAATGAACATCCTTAAATAATCCACCTCCTTAATCAATCTCCTCACATTTTGCTTATAGTTTTCTATGCCTAACTATTTTAGCACCTTCCATAGAAAAATAGAAAGGAGAATTATTTACATGACTTGTTGTATTCCTGTAGTTGACCCTTCTCATTGAAATTATAGTGTTAAGAAGTGGATTTTAAACCTAATTTAATCCTATAAAACCGGCTTGTAAGGTTAGGTTTGTATTCACTTATATATTACGAAATCATCTTATCTCTAATTGATGTAAGATCTTCAATACGTAACAAGAAGGAAGACTTATTCAATGCATGATATGTTTTGAATCTTTTGATTGCTAAGAAACCATGATGCCTGTTAGGTCCTATATGTTCTTGATTCTATCTATATTCTTCTCTTCTGAACACTTCAGAGTTCAGATTTTTTATCATTTTTATACTTGTATTAGTGCAGTCAAGTTGTAGTCATCACTTGGCATGATGGTTAAATGTTTGATGAAGTCAATAATGACATAATAGAACAATTATCTACGTTTTATATAATCATGAAAAAACTATGAACTGTTTTGGAATGTTCCATTACAGGAGCTTTTGAGGCGTCAAGCCGGCAGTCGGCGCAGCGGTGGCGGCATACCATTCATGTACGTAGTTCTTGTTGGCATCATTGGCATCATTCTGGGTTTCCTGTTGAAGAGGACGTGACCTGAGTATTGGTAGCAGTGAGATCAATTGTAGAAAGCAACAAGAAATATGTGAAATGTGGAAAAACCAAACCAAAAATTGTTGTCTTATTGTCGTGCATTGCTCCTACAAATTTGGAATGTGTGGTCAAAAGTAGGTACTTGTTCTGAGCCATAGCAATCATAGACAATGAACAGAGTTGTATCATGGGAACTGTAATTGTTATCTGATATGCTAAATGTGATTAATTCTTTAGCACCATCATAGTGTCCAATATTTTGAACATAAAAAAAGTCTTCATGGTAACACAATCATTCTTTACAAGCTTCTTGAAAATGAATTTATTTTGTGTTTTTGTTAAAATTTTTTTTTTATCACATTAGTTTATATAGTAAGAGTAATGTGATACTTTTAATGCAGTATAATAATTTATTTTTAGCATGAGAAAAACACTTTCTTGTTTCAAATTCTTATATGCAAGATTGTCTCTAGTATTAAAACATTTCTTTTATTAGTCCTTTTTTTCTTTTTAGTTAATTGATCTTTAGGTAAGCTTTTTATGGTAAAAAAAACAATATTTTTTTCGCACAAAATTTGGAACTGTTTATCCAAATCTTTTTATGTACATTTTAAATACTAGATATAACTTCAAGCATTAAGGAGATTGTTTTGCTTCTCCAGAAAGTTATAAAAATGACGTTTTGCTAAAATGTTCTTCAAATGGAGTTTTGTTAATGAAATAAGTGTCATGTGCTCATTCTCTCTTTTAAAGTATATATAATTTAGTTGTTCAAACTTTTTACATTCAATTATGTATGTTTTTCTACTTCTAAATTGTTGTAAATGAGTTTATTCTCTATTTATTTTCTTATCTCACTATCCTTAAATTCTCATTTCTTACCCAAAATTTTCAAAAGTTTAATTGATTAAATTTTATATCATACAAAACTCACTTTCTTTTCTAATTTGAGTTTTTTTATATTTTATTTTATTTTTTTTATTTTTATTTTGAAGGAGACAGATAACACTCTTATAGTGTGGGAAAAACAGCATATTTGGTTTGACAATTCAGAAAGCATGCTTTTAATATGTTATTATTCATAATGAATGAAATTGACAAAAGTTTACCCTGTTACAAAAATATTTTACCTCCAAAACCTGAAATATAAATTGTACAAAATAAGCTCTTCCAATAAATAAGCTATAAATACCAAGAATAAATAAGCTATAAATACCAAGAAAGGAGGTTTTTCTAAAATTGATGAAGAATTCTAAAGACATCGAAAACGAAGTTTTAAGGTACAAAAATATCATCCACAGAGAACAAGGACTCACTACAAAGAACTTCTATATGCTTTTACCAAAGACATTAATAAATAAACTTCTATGGGCTTTCACCAAAGAGATATCAATAAACAAAGCTTAATTACTTATTAGATACCTACTTTCTAGAAAGTTTCAAGTTGGTTTAAGTTTTTCAAAAAGTTTTCATTACGTTTTAATTTTTTATAAAAGTTTCTCCATTAAGTCCTTTAAAAAAAAAGAAAAAAAATACTAACGGCATTAAAGAAATGTCATGTGTAAATATATTTTTTCTTTTTAACTATTTTCAAATTTTTAATATTTTTTTTTGTTGCAAATTTTATTGTTTTCATATCATGTGTCAATATGTGATTTATTTATTTTTATTTTTTGTAAAAGTTTTTGTTGTCACATGTTAGGTCTTTGTGTGATATATGACACAATGTCATATGTCAGTGTAAAATGTTATCGTCTTGATTTTAATTTAGTCTCTATATGTGTCATTCAATTTAGTTATATTTTTTTTTAAAATAAAATATTATTCTTCTCAAAATTGAGACCACATTTATTATTTGTATAAATGTTATATTTATATTTTTTTTTATTAAAAATAACTTTTTAACATATTACATTATAGTATATTATTAACTCATGTTTTCTTATCTTAATTTTTACCATTAAGTTTTAATATAAAGGTTTAATGTCTTAATAGGTCTCTATTTTCATCCAGAATCTCAAATAGATCCCTTTCTTTTTCGGCGTCTCAATTAAGTCCTTATTTTCTTAAAATTGAATCAAATAGGACCTTTTCGTCAAATTGAGATGACCCCGTTAAGACGTGTATCTTGACCTGCAGTTTTTATTACGTGACATTGAAAATGTGACTGAATTGTATTTTTTTAATTTTTGAATTAGAAAATGAAGTATACTCTTTATATTCATTTTTTAATTCAAAAATTAAAAAAATACAATTCAGTCACGATTTTAATGACATGTAATAAAAAACTACACTGTCAGCATATCCTTCTTAATTGCGTCATCTCAATTTGATGGAAAGACCCTATTTGATTCGATTTTACAAAAATAAGGACTCAATTGAGACGTCGAAAAAGAAAGGGACCTATTTGAAATTCTGGACGAAAATAGGGACCTATTAAGACATTAAACCTAATATAAATATTAGTATAACATTTATACAAATAATAAATTTGGTTCAATTAAAAGAGGAGTAAATTTATTATTTGTATAAGTTGTATTAATTAATTTATTCTTATAAAAAAAAATAGAATTTAATAATGTATTAATTTTAAATACTTATTTTTTTTAAAATATTTGCACTTAATTATTTTTAATCTTGTAAAAAAAATAAAGATTAATCAAAACATCAATGAATAATATATAATAATGTCATAGAAAATCTTCTTTATTTGAGCAAGGGGATTTGACTTCAGTTATACAAATAACTGAAGCCATACATCCTTTTCTGCATCCATTCCCTAAAAACTGAGGTCGAAAGATGTACAAAAATTTTCAAAAATTTTCACAATTTGCACTATTTATTTGAGTGAGGGGATTTTACTTTACTTATACAATAACTAAAACTATATACCTTTTTCTACTTTGGTTCTTAAAAAATTGAGGTCAAAATATGTGTGAAATTTTAAAAATTTTAGTTTATTTTAACTATTTTATCGAGCAAGAGGATTTGACTTCAATTTTTATTATAATTGAAACATAAAGTGTTGTTTAAGGTTATTTTTAACACAATTTTTATGAATGCACAACTGTTTTCTATCTTCCTCCTCTGGTTCTCTGCAAACACTGTTTTACCACCACGTTGTCACTTTGCTACTGCAACCATTCTTCCACTCCTTCATTCTCCTCTCTTCCCTTTTCTTCCACATCCCTAACTCCATAACCTCCACTTTTCTTCCATTTCGAAATCACAAGACAGAGGCTCCCTCAATTTTTTTTTTGTTTTTTATTTGAAAGGTTAATGCAACGAATTTTTTTCAGGTTCTTCACACTAGACGTAATTTGTCACTTGGTACTTTGAAGATATGTCAGACTTTCGATTTCAACTTGTTTTGTACTCCTAAGTTCATGAAAAATTTTAATTTTATATGAATATGTTTTTAATATTTTTTGTATATTTATATTAAAGTATTTTTTTATGTTTGATGTATTTTTTTTATATATTGCATTAGTATTTAACACAAGAATAATATGTTCTTGTATCTAGATTCTAGCTTGTTCTAGATGTGATAAACATAATGTGATGTTTATGTGCTAGTTCTGTAGTATTCTATGCAGGTTTAATATGTAGGAAAAAAAAAACAAAAAAAAAAATATTAAAAAAAATGCATAAAATAAGCTTTGGTTATAACCATAACCAAAGTATAAAGTGATATTTGACTTCGAATCTCGAAGAACCAAAACCTAGATTTAAATTTAATTTTAAAATATTTGACCTCAATTCTTGTAAAAACTGAGACCAAATATCTTTAAAATTAATTAATTTTTTTAAATAAAAAAAAGTTTAGACTTCAATCATTTAAACGAAAGTCGAATCATGTTTTTCAATATTTTTTATTATTTATTTATATTTCAGTTAATAATCAAAACCATTTAATAATCAAAACCCTAAAACCATTTTATTTTTACTTTATTTGTATATGTTTTGATTATAGAATCCAAATCTAATTCTAAAATAAGATATATCAAAACTCAATCTTAAAAGTTATAATAATATTAAATCAATTTAAAATGATTCAATATTAACAATGATAATATATTTTAGCTCGAGATATTAAGTTTAGAGTTAACATATGTAAAGTCAGTTTTCGAAAGCAAAACAAATCCTACCTCTAGGAGTGGGTATAGTTCATCAAATTAATAATTTTAGTACACTTAACTAGTTAACTATCCTTTCTCTAAATCTCTCTCTTTATCACTATGCCTCACACAGATTTTGGCAAGGCCCGTTGCCCTCTTCCATCCTGTCGTCGTCTATCTCTGACACCTTTGGCTTCTTACCACAAACCTCTTTCAAGGTTTCCAAGCACGTTAGCCATTTATTCTTGGACCGGATAATCTACCGCAGTGGACCTTGGAATGGCGACAGATTCAGCGGGGTGCCCGAGATGCATCCCGTCACTGATTCCATTAAGTTTTCGTTCTTTGCGGATGACCACCAAGTATACTACACGTTCTCAATTGCGAACCACTCCTTGTTTTCGAGACTCTCTGTGAACTCTGTCGGGGAACTCCAACGCCTCACGTGGATAGAAAGCACCCAGGTTTGGAACAAATTCTGGTACGCTCCCAAAGACTAATGCGACAACTACAGAGAGTGCGGTCCCTACGGAGTCTGCGACACGAACGAATCACCGGTGTGTCAGTGCATCGGTTCAGCCCCAGGAACCAGCAGGCGTGGAATTTGCGAGATGGGTCTGGTGGGTGTGTGAGGAACACGGGATTGGTGCGTGGGAGTGACAGGTTTCTGCAACGTGAAAAGGAACATGAAAAAGAGTGCTTTTGATACAAACTGAACTGTACTGCAGAACTTAAAAATAGTTTCAGTTCAGTTTTCTGAACTATTTTTTAGGTCAGTGAAGTTTTGTTAAAATAGTTTATAGTTATTTATAGATTTTAATAGTGCAGTAGTTTGCCCACCCCTAAAGATTCCTGGTAAAATTTTATATAATACACAAAGATGATATTATTTTGACACTTTGACAAATTTTTACATACATTTTACATTTATAGAAAGTTAACTTTTCTAATTATCAAAATACTCCTATCAATTACATATCACACATAACAGAATTTACTTTTGAGATTGCATATGGAACAGTCATGAAAATGCAAACACATTCAAAGTGTCCCACACTCCAAACACAACCTAAGGGACCTACTTGATAAGCCAAAATGGGTGCGATGTCCATTTTACACACTACCAAGAGATTCCTTCCAATATATATACTTCATATTGTTAGCTATACTTTTGCATTCTTCAAAGTCCTTTCATCTCGCTTTCACCATTTCACTATATCATCCCTCATCACAATTTGAAATCTGCATCACTATCCTTTTCTGTGGTGCACATTGTTCCCCAAGAAATCAACTAACACTTCCTTTCTTATCATTGCATATATCAAACTCTTGCTAGGGACATGCAAGTTCTCGCTTTCCATTTCTTCCTAACCCCATCAATTAGCAACAAATTCTTCTTTCATTACTTAACCATGCAAGATATTTAACTAATGATATATCCAAAATAGTGTGAATCAGTTCAAGCCAGGACAGTTTTTGAGAAATTTTGATAACTCACTTTCAGTAGAAACCCTAAAAAAAAAATCTTTTGAGATCTATAAAGATAAACCTTGAAAACTTTTGTACAAGATATTTTCAACTCTCATAATACTTAAGTTGTATTTGTATCCGTCGATTTATTGTGTAAGCAGTGTGCTTGCTGTTTGTAAATTGTATACACTGATTTTTGACAATTTACTTCAGAAATAACAAAGATATGAAATGCACTCCTTTTTGAAGTAATGCAAAAAGAGAAATACAATTATCAAATACATTTTTACCTTGTAAATCACATAATAGATTACCTTGTAGGTATAATCAATTATTTATGTGTGGAGTGTTGAGAACTCAATAGATTTATGTGGTTTCATTATATTATATAAAATAAATAATAATCAAAATAAATTCTAAAATAGTAATAGTATTAATAAATAATAATACTAATAATTATAAAATTTATAAAATAATAACAGTAATAACCAAATTAAAAAAAATAATAACCAAAATACATTCATAAAATATTAAAATAACAATAGCATAACAAAAACAATAACAATAAAATAAACAATGGTCATAATAAGTTCATAAAATAATAATAATAATTATAAACCTATAATTTAATATTTATAAAGACCTAAAAGAAAATGACATTTTAAAAGTGATAAAGGTTTAAAAATAGTGAGATTCAACTATTTTAATATTAAAATATCTTAATATAAATAGTTTTGTTATGAAAGGGTTTCATAATATTAAAATACATCATCTTTTTAGAAACTACTTTTATAGAATTTTCTGATTTCTTACAAGAAGTTTTCATCCTTTCTTCGTTTGATTGAAGAATCGAAACCATAAGATTGATTCTACCGACAAGCTCTTTAATTTGGACCAATCAATTTCTCACATAGTGTAAGTTGGTTTTGTGCTCGTCTCTTTGGTCAGTTTTGTTTTCCTTGCATGCTAGATCTCTATTTTTTGCATGTAACGGTTGAGTCTTTTGTAAGACTCTCTATTAATCAGTAATCCTAACAGTGTACCCTAATCGTGTTTATGTATTTGTAGGAGAAAATAAGACTTTTTGTGTGTTTAGAGCTGTTTTAGGTTTTCTAGAGGTGTTTGGTCATTTGTTAGGTAACGGAAACTAACTACTACGTTTTAAAGTTGTTGATGTTTGTGTTGCATGTTTGCATTGATCTGAAATCGATTAATCCACTATTGTTGGTGTTTGAACTGCTGAAACTCGTTAAGTTGAGTTAATAGTGTTGAATCGTCTTTAAAAATTGTATGTTAGATTGTTGGAATGTTGTATGATTGAGATAAAAATCGTTTATTCATGTATAATTTGTGATGATGGTGAGTTTACTATTGGTGATGTGCATGGTATATGTGTTTGGCGTAATTCCATGAATCTAATGGAGATATTCTATTGTTGTGTTTAGTAGTGCACGTATTTACATAGGGATTCTATATTGAGAGTTATCCTACGCTCTAATAATCATCAAATCTTAAGTAGAAAAGAGTGGGATATGTGGTAAAAGGAGCAAGAGATCCTAGTCTAGGGGCTTTACCTTGGCCTAAGATAAGAACGGGCTAACCTTGTGTATGGTACGGTGAAACTCATTGGCATTGGTTATGTAAAGCACTAGAGGTCACTACAAGTGCATAACTTATCAGTGTTTGATATCAATACATATATTCAGATGGTCTAGTCTAGTATGTATGATTGCATGTGTTAGAAAATATTAATATGAATGTTTATATGTGTTATATCTCCATAAATGTTGTATTGTTATCATTTTTGGCACATTAGTTTACCATTTCATCTTTGTTTGTTTTTCTTGTTTACAATTATCACCTTAATGGTGTGAACAAATGAAGATGTTCTTGTAGGTTATATGTAGAACAAAAGTAGAGCTAAAGTTTAGAGTTAAAATATTAGATTTCATGTCTTTATAAGTATTTAAAAAATAGTATTATGCTTTTAACTCAATGTAATAATACTCTTTTAGTAATTATATGCTATTACAATAAGATCTTACAATATTTAATTAAAATTTGGTCAATTTATTAAATATATCATTTTATAATTTTTTTAACTCATTATATCAATTAAATAATTTATAAATTTTCATAAATTCTCTTTTTACTCCCATTCAATCCAAACAATCCCATTTTTCATTATCATTTCACTCCCTCAAATATGCTTAAGAAGTTATCGTAAAAAAGGTGAAATAGAAAAAATTTAAGTACACAAAAAAAATAGTTAAAAGAGATAATTATTTTATTAATAATATAGATTAGTAAAAAAAATATTACTTTAGGTTTTAGAATTATTCGAGATGAATTTATAATCATTCTTTCTCCAAAGTTATAGATAATAAAAAAAATTTAGTTTGTTCAATATAAATATATAATTACATATCACTATAAAATAAATAATAGAATTGCCAAATGAAAGGAAGTAAAAAATAAATATAAGGTATGTTATGCATAGTTTATACTGTTATTTACTTATAAGTTATTATTACTTTCATTTTTAAGATAGTTATTATAAAAAATAATGAATTTATTATACCTACTTTTCATTCTAATGTTATCCTTTCTAATATAAACTAAATCAGTATATAATACTTACTTTTAAGAAACTCTTCCAAAAATTTTCAAGTGTCTTCGTTAGCATAGAATTTTCTTCCAAGAGGATTGATTACGGTTGAAAAACCGTTATTTTTATACTTAATTTTGATACCAAATGCATCTTTGTTGACTTAGAAACTTGCTTTGACTCATAATTTTTCTTTAGTTTTGTGAATAAAAGAAATGAGGACATGTTTTACGATTTTATCATTAAATTCCCTTGATTTCGTAGGTTTTTGGAATGAATTGAAAGAAAGGTTGAAGTACCAAGGGTTGCAGTGCAGAAAAGTCAACCAGTCAACAAGAAAAGTCAACAGTCAACCAAAAAAGTCAACCAGAAGGTCAACTAGTTGACCAGAGTGCAGTTGACCAGCGTTGAGCGGTAGTTTTGGGCACTGAGTGGTTTTTTGGCAAACCGCTGAGTGCCGTTTTTTAGTGCTGAGCGGTTTGGACGCGGGCTTGGACCTGTTTTATGTTATTTTTATGATCTGTTTGGGCTTATACTTGTTTTCTGTTATTTTTATAGCCTATTTAAAGGCCAGAAAGTCTTAGGGTTTGGATCTTTTGATAGCTTAGGCATAAAAACACACTTTTCACCCCTTTGGGGGTAGATTTAGAGATGGTGACAACTCTCCTTTTCTCCTTTTTAGGGCTTTTATCTTCATTCTTTCATTCCATTCACCTAGTTTTTTCATTACGATGGGGAACTAAACCTTATTTGTTGCTGGGAAAAGATGTAACCTCTAAATTCTCTTGTATTTGAATCAATTCTTTTTATTGATATATGCTTACTTCATTAATTGTTAGAGTTTTCCTCTTTGCTTAATGCATACATCGTTTAACTCATTCGGTGGTATGATCCTTGATTTTGTTGATACGGGGACGTACGGAGAAATGTAGAACTGGGAAAATTCTCCCAAAGGTAGTATTGCCTATACATAGGAATATGTGGTAATATGAGGATTGGTTGCATACACACTCATGTGCTTCAGAATTAATTATTAGGGATGCTAGGAATCGTATGAACTCGTAGTAAAGGATAGGCTTTCTTACCGGTGACAACAGTATTAGGTGTTTTAGAGAATGACATTAACATTAATTAAGAAGAGAAATTCTTATATGCATGAGAGTGATTAGGTGAAATCTAACCCCAACAACATATTCATCTCATATTCTATCAACATCATCCATCCACTTTTGTGTTTAACCTCAATTGATCAAATTGCATTCATGTTTATTTTTCCGTACCCTATATTCAAAACCCCCAAAATATTTTCTTATAGTCTTGATTGGTTAAGCAAAAGCACAACAGTTTAGTGCCGTAAGTCTCTTGGAAAAACGATACTTAGACTTACCATTTATTATTACTTGATACGATCTGGTACACTTGCCAGGAAGTTAACAAGGATACACAACATCAAGTAATTTGTAAACTTTGTATTATAAATGCTCTCTGTTTATGAAAAACAAATTTTAAGATATTATTTCTCATTACTTTCTTAAAAGTCATAGCTTCTACAAGTTAGATTGAAAATATTGCACAGTTGAACTGGTTAAACATCTTCTAAACAAATTCACATGAAAAAAATGAAAAGAAAGTAGAATTTGCAATAATAGTTGCTTCTCAATCGACCAGCATCATCATCATCCAAACAAAATGAGAAACCAAACACAAAATACCAGTATATGCTATATGTGTAGGCACATGTATGGAGATTTTAAAAAAACCTCCAAAGTAGATATAAAAACAACAAAACAAAATAGTTATGAGAAAAACAGTTTGGAGATTGAAAAAGAATCAAAGTTATAAGAAAAACAGTTTGGAGATTGAAAAGGAATCAAGTTAGACTGCTGAGTAGATTTTACACCAAAAATAAGACTTAGTTCAAGAAAGTTGTAAAGGATACAAAAGGGGAAATCCACATAGTACAACAGAAATTATATAGTAGTGATAATGGGATACAAGAAGGAATACTACATACATGTATTTGACAGTCCTTAAGGTGATAGTAATTGCTCCG
The DNA here is from genome assembly GCA_036885675.1 of Vigna mungo. NCBI lineage: Eukaryota > Viridiplantae > Streptophyta > Magnoliopsida > Fabales > Fabaceae > Vigna > Vigna mungo. The sequence goes on from CP144698.1 coordinate 9,422,787, forward strand.
ATCCCTCAAAGGTACCAAAAAGAGCACAATGACTCAATGGTTGTGCATCTACTCACCATGTAATATCTCTAATTCTAACACGTGGTTCTATCAAGATTTTCATCACTCTTTGATCATGTTGCAACGAACCATAATCTTCCGGAAATCATCCAGGCTTAGCTGCAACAGAGCCAGCTATGTTTTAGTATTTAACCATAGTGTACAAAACAATTCGAGATAGTCTATTCCACAATTTTTATACGAAGAATTAAAGTCACCAAAATTTTCATATTAATAAGATGTAAAGAGACTGGGAAGTTATAAGAAAAAATATAAGTGAAACAGATTAATGCTGATAATAAAAAGAAAGAAAGAACTAGACTAACTAACGGAGTGCTTGCACTTAGAACAGCATATTTGGACAAGTATAAGAATCAAAAGAATAAATTACATATAGTCCATATCTATGCTATAGTATTCAAAAAGATGGTAAAATATAAGACTAAAAGGATGTCCGGTCTTTTATGATGTCCTTACTAAACGTGTTCAAATTTCTTCTAATGGTTAATTACAGTAGTATAAGATTTGTAAAGGTTGCATTGGCTCCTAAAATTATCTTGAGCATAAATTGTTTTATGAACAAATTATTAGATTAGGTTAAGTATATAATTGATTATATAAAGCTAAAACTTATACTTTTAAACAAGGTTAGGAAGTAGTCCATTATGATGAAGAATAATCAATTATCTCAATTTAGAGAGAATCTAATCGATTATATTTAATAATAATCGATTATTGATAGGATATAGGATGATAGGATAGAAGGTAGGGAGAAGTGGGTCTAGCCAAACGGTAGGAGGCAGGAGAGTCAAACGGTAGGAGGTAGGAGAGCCGAATGGTAGGAGGCAGGGGGAAGCAAGCCGGATGGTAGGAGGCAGGAGGAAGCAAACCGAACGTTAGGAGGCAGGGAGAAGCAAGCCAAACGGTAGGAAGAGAGGGAAGCAAGCCGAACGGTAAGAGGCAGGGAGAAGCAAGCCGAACAGTAGGAGACAGGAGGAAGCAAGCCAAACGGTGACAGGCGGTGAAGAACTGTAACCGATCAGTTAAAGAGTTACTATATTCTAGGGAAATAACAGGGGATATTTATATTAAATATATAAATATAGATATATTCTAGGGAAATATACGGGGATATTTATATTAAATATATATATATATATATATATATATATATATATATATATATATATATATATATATATATATATATTCTAGGGAAATATACAGGAAATATTTATATAAAATAAAGATATATTCTAGAGAAATATACGGGGGATATTTATATTAAATATAGATATATTCTAGGGAAATATATAATATAAGAGGGGCGGGAAATATTTAATATAAATAGAGTTAGATTCTATTGTTAGGGTTAGGTTTTTTATTATTGAGTTGTTGACAGGCTGTTACGGCTACAGTCCTGTGAGAGAGGTTATGCTCTCATACTAGGAAGGTTATGCTCCCAACTATCCTTTGTTTACAAAATTCTATTACCATTAATAAAAGAAATTCTTTCGTTCATTATCATTCGTTCATTGTTCTATTCCTTGTTGTGAGTGTGTGAGAGGTTGTTCTGGTTGGGTTGCATACCCAAATACCTAACAATTGATCTGACCTACCGAATCGTTAAGGAAGCACTACTGGAAATCCTTAGGAGAGGGGTGCCAGATCAAGAAGGGATTAAGAAATAATCAAGAAACTGCCAGATCCAGATTGAGAGGAGTGAAAGACATCATGGAGGGAAGAATGAATACAGTTGAAGGGAAACTGGAGAACATGGGGTTGAGACTGGAGAACGTGGAGCGGTCCATAGGGGAATTGGAGGTAACAATCCGCAAAGATTTACAAGAATTGATGAGGATGATGGAAGGGTGAGTCCGACAACTAGATGAAAATTCAGATGGAAGCCAAGGGTCTGTCAACGGGAGAAGGGGGGATCGACGAGAGGAAGAGGAAGGCGAGAGAAAGGGTGGACGCCAAAAGGAGCAACCAAATTGGAGGAAAAGGGTAGAGTTACCCATTTTCGAAGGGACTGATCCGTTGAATGAGAGCCTTTTTGACATACCTTAGAATGCGAATGAGAGCATTCCAGTGGTCAACACATGGGGCCTGCATGAACTGACTAACCACTCCAACTGCAAAGGATAGATCTGGCCTTGTAATAGTGAGATAAATCAGTTTTCCAACCAGCCTCCTATATCTCTCTGGATCGGAGAATAATTCACCTTCTTCTATCTTTAATTCTTGGTTTGGCTCCTTGGGACTGTCTATCTGTCTGCAATCAATCATGTTTGTTTCTTGTAATATATCAAGAGCATACTTCCTTTGGGAGATTACAACTCCATCTTTTGATTGTGCTACTTCAATGCCTAAGAAGTATTTGAGACTTCCAAGATCCTTGGTTTGAAAATGTCTACACAAGTACTCTTTCAGTTGAGATATTCCAACAATATTATTTCCTGTAATGACAATATCATCAACATATACTATTAAGTAAACACATTTCCCAAGAGAAGAATGACAGTAAAAAACCGAATGGTCTCCTTCACTGCGTTTTAACCCAAATTTTTGAATAATGGAGCTAAACTTTCCAAACCAAGTACGTGGTGATTGCTTGAAGCCATATAGAGATCGATGCAATTTGCACACCATACCAGACTCCTGAGCAACAAACCCAGGAGGTTGCTCCATATAAACTTCTTCCTCAAGATCACCATGTAGGAAGGCATTCTTGATATCTAATTGATGAAGTGGCCAATGACGAATGGCTACCATGGCAAAGAAGAGGCAAATAGTAGTCATCTTGACGACAGGAGAGAAAGTGTCACAATAATCAAGACCATAAACCTGAGTGTAACCTTTTGCAACAAGCCGAGCTTTAAGCCGATAAATTTCACCATCAAGGCCGACTTTAACTGCATACACTCATCAACAACCAACCGCCTTTTTGTCCGGGGGAAGGGGCACCAACACCCAAGTATTACTGTGGTCAAGAGCCTACATTTCTACAATCATAGCTTTTCGGCATCCAGGATGATCAAGTGCTTCTTTTACATTCTTGGGGATAACAACAGAGGACACTGAGGATAAAAGAGAAAAATAGGAGGGCGACAATCGATGATTACTAAGAAAGTTATAAATGGGATGGGGTTTCGAGTGGAACGAGTACCTTTTCTGAGGGAAATAGGCCATGCTGAATCATTTGCACCAGGAGGCATGGGAGGAGGTGACAAGGGAGAAGAATCTGAGGCATGAGATTCATCATTGTCTTGGAGAGGTGGATTATCCATTGGGGCCCTGTGTGGGATGATCTCAGTATGTGGAGAAACTGGTGTAGGAGGATGGTGATAAACACTTGGAATGACAGAGACAGCGAAGCTATTTGACTCAGCCATCGAAATAGGAAGGACCTGTTGGAGGATAGAAACATCTTGAACAGATGGAGAGAAGTAAGGAGTTTGTTCAAAGAAAGTGACATTAGCAGACATGTAATACTTCTTAGTTTCAGGAGAGTAACACTGATATCCTTTTTGAAGTCGGGAATAGCCTAAGAAGACACATTTGAGAGCGCTAGCGGAGAGTTTGTCTAGACCTGGAAACATGTCATGAATAAAAACATACACAACCAAACACTCGAGGAGATGCATGAAAGAGAGGATCATTAGGAAACAAAATGGAGAAAGGAACTTTATTATCAAGAGAGGAGGAGGGCATCCTATTAATAAGATAACATGCAATGAGAAATACTTCTTAATATTTTGATTACTTGACCAAATTGATTCTTGATTTCATTCAGAAAAGATGTAAAGATAGCTAACAATTCAGAACGATTTTTCATAAGATAAACCTAAGTACATCTTGAATATTCATCAATATAAGTAACAAAATATCTAAAACCAAAGGAGGAGATACGACTAGGTCCCTATATATCAGAATGGGTGATGGAAAAACTAGAATTACATATTGATTGAGACCTTTTAGAAAAGGAAGATCTAACATATTTTCCTAATTGACATGACTCACATTCTAAGGTTTGGAGACCACTAAGTTCAGGACACATCTTTTTTAATTTGGACAAATGAGGATGGCCAAGTCGATCATGTAACACTTTAGGATTAGGAGCAGCAACACAAGACACCCTTGGACGAGATCCATAATGGTATAATCCGTCACCTTCATATCCTTCTCCAATCTGTCTCCCCGAACCATGCTCTTGTATAACAAAAGATTTATGATCAAAGGTTATTGAATAATTTAACATTTTGGTCAACTTGCTTAGTGAAATTAAATTAAAAGGACAATTAGGGACAAAAAGGACAGACTTGAGATTGAGGGAGGGAGACAAGGAAACATGACCGACTCCTTTGCAGGAAGTTTTAGATCCAGTTGCAAGGGTTATGAAATGAGATTTCAATGAGATTTCTCTCGAAAAGAAATAGATGAGAACAAAGAGGTATTACCAAAAATATGATCAGAAGCACCTAAGTCAATTACCCATAAATTTTGACCTTCCTTGGATTGAGAAATGTAGGCTGTTGATGTACTGGGAGATTGAGATGGTTCTGCCAAGCTGTTGGACTTTAACCTTAAATACTCTTGATATTCATCCTCGGTGAACTTAGAAGTGGAAGTTTCAGTCTTCGGAGTGGAAGTTTCAATCTTCGAAATATTGGCGGTCTTGGAAGGGAAACCATGTAGGGAATAACAATTCTCTTGAGTGTGACCCATCCTTTTACAGTATGTGCATTGAGGACGTCCCCGACCTCCTTGTCCTCCTCCTTTAGTGCCACGTCCTCCTCTTCCTCGTGTGGCAACCATGACAGACGATTCCACTAGTTCATGCGTTTCCTGAGTTTGAGGTACCGGGACACGCAAAAGGCGAGTGGTCAATGTTTCCATCGAGGGGACCTCATGACTAGTCAGAAGTTGATCTCTGAGATGATCAAAATCGGGATGTAGGGCATGAAGGATCAATACCATATGATATTTGTCTAGTTTCTTTTATGATATCCTTTAATGGGTCCGCTTCCAAGAACATCATGAGTTCTTCGACGGCAGATTGGGCTTCAGCCATGAAGGACATCATATCATGGTTTGTCATTTTAAGAGATGCAAGCTTGTTCACAGTGTCATAGAGACGTTGAATATCGTTGGCATAAATGCTTTGAGCTTTCTTCCAAAAGGAGTTACAAGTTTTGAAAGCCCTCAGAGATATAAGAAGTTTAGGTTCCACTGATTGCCATAATAGGGCACACAACTGGAAATCTACTTGTTTCCACTTATCAGCTTTTTCAGTAGGCACATGGCTTCCATCTCGCTTAAGCTGGTCATAAAGCCCTTGGCCAAGGAACCACATTTCAACGGCAGCAAACCATGATAGATAATTTTTTCCATTTAGCTTCTCGGAGGTAATTGATGGACTTCCGGAGAAGGAAAGATTACTACTAGACGCCATCTCTGAAGATGACAAATCGTACCAATGAGAAACAAGAAAACCCTAAGGGTTTAGACAGATGGAATTGTGACGGTGGCTGGCGGCGGACGGTGGCCGGCGACGGAAGATAGTGGCCGGCGGCCGACGATGGCGGACAGTGGCCGACAACGGTGGACGGCGGTCGGCGACGAGCGGCGGCGTGCTGTGGCAGGCGGCGAACTATGGCGCGGACAGATGCTACGAGACAGAAACCAGTGCGGGATCGACCCACTCTGATACCAACTTGAGAATTAAACAGTAAAATAATTCTAGAGGGCTTGATTGATCCCTCTCACAATCTTCTATTTATAATAATAAATTAATACAAGAATATATGATAATTAGATTTGTAAATTGAATGTTTTCATTATCATGTAAATCTTCTTGAAGTGTATTTCAGGAAGTAGTTTTTGTCTTTGGTTGCATTGTGTTTCTTATAATTAGATATTTTTAAGTGAAAAATCCAACTCAAGTGACCTTGATTAACTGAATGTAGATTTGGAAAGAATGTGATAGCATATATAATGTGTATGTTAGGAGGAAACACATTAAAAAGTAGTTGTTAGTTGGGTTGTTAGGTTGAGTGAGACTTTTTATATATAGTTGGGGGTCTTTGTATGAAGGGAAGTTTTTGGATGTTGGGAGAATTGTTGAGAAGAGCATTGCCATCTTGTGTGAAGGGAACATTGTCCCTTGGATGTTGTTAAGTTTTTTGGTGACAAGAAACCAAATTACTAAATTAGCTTAAGGAAATAGCACACAAATCTTACCGAAACAACCTAAGATAACACTTTAATTCGGAAAACGTAATACAAGAAAGCATCCAACAACTTCCAAGGGAAGAAATTCCCTTTTACACAGGATAAGACCTATATCTGAATAAACTACTCAACCAAAACAAAGGACCATTTCCCCCCTCAAAAGATAACCCCTAACTCCTATTAGACTTTGTAACTTCCTCTAACCACCAATGTTCTATCCAACCACTGATAACTATTTCATAATTTTTAATTTTGAACTTTTTTCCTAACATACACCTTGAAAGTCTTATCAAATGCATTCATGTTGTACTTATTGCCTATAATCAATAATACGAGATCTATTCAGTGAATTTAGGTGTTTGCAGTGGTTTTCCTAGTATTCTCTATCTAGAAACCTAACAATTTGGTCCGACCTACCATCAAAAAGAGAAAAGATCATAGAAGGAAAAATGAATGTAACTGAAAGGTGGGCCGCGAACATGATAAGGTGATGGCGGAATTCAGAGATGATATTCAAGAAATTAAAGAAATGCTGCATAAATCCAAGAATCAACAAAGAGGCTTAAAAGGAAGTGAGAATTTTGTTCACGGCGGAAGAAAGGAAAGGAGAGAGGAACTTCTTCAAGATGTCATGAAAGGAAAGAAGGAGGTAAAGACGGGTTTGAATGCTAAGAAAGATAGTATGTAAGACATCACGAAAGCAAAGAAACCCTCACTGGAGGAGAAAGTTCAATCAGTTGGGAGAAGAAAAGAGAAAAGGATGTCATTGACAATAATGGAACTAGGAAGTGATGGCAAATCCCTTAGCCGTGGTCAACCACTTTCAAGAAAGTGGAAAGCATCTATGAAGATTGTATCAACTCTACCTTGTGGGCCACCTTTGGAGCCATCATGGAGCATGGATTAAAGAGTAGTGTAGGATATCTAGGCTATTGTATTCGGCCATGTAATATAGGTTTGTTTAAGACTTGTATTAAGACCTAAGTCGCATAGGATTTTTGTTACGTATCCGAATATGGAACGTAACTAGAACAACCTCTCACACACTCAAGACAAGCAAAAGAATAATGAAAGAATGGAATTGAACGATTGAATATCTTTTATTGATGGTAATTTGTGGATAAATAAAAGTAAACAATAATTGGGAGCATAACCTCCGTCAATTATTTCCAATAACTGGGAACAGGATCTCCGTCAGTTACCTGAGAGCATAACCTCTCTTACAAAACTCACAATTCAAAAGCATACCCTTAACCCTAGACTCTAACTTTATTTATACTAATTATTTCCCGTCCATCTCTCACTAAATATTTCCCTAGAATATATTTGCATTTAATATAAATATCCCTATATATAAATATCTCCCCATATATTATCCTAGCATATATCCTTAATTATAAATATCTTATATTGAATATTTCCCTAGAATATATATTTATTTACTCTAATTAACTTATATTATATTTATTTCCTCTAGTTAACTTATATTGAATATCTTATATTGAATATTTCCCTGGAATATATATTTATTTAATCTAATTAACCTATACTATATTTATTTACTTTAATTAACTTATACCAAATATCCTCCCACCTTATACCCTAACAATTTTCCTTAAGTTAGATATCTAAACCGAGTGAAAAGTGTGTGTCATGTGTCATACTTCCATTGGAGATGATTTGCTTTTTAGAAGTGGCCACATGGCACCCATGGAGTGAAGAGGATTTCTTTTTGGTAGTGGCCACATGTTCCTCTACCATTGGAGAGAATTTGCTTTTAGTAGTGGCCACATGACATTCTAGGAATGGAGAGAATTGTGTTTTGTATGGCCACATGTCCCCCCATCATTGGAGAGGATTTGTGGACACTTGTCCACTCCTTAGAAGGTCTCATTTTTGGCCAACGAGAGCAAAGAAAACCGTGAGCATATCACCTTGTCCAACCCTAGCTATGTAACCTTGGACCTTTTCCCGCTCCATTTCTACACTTAACATCCAAGGAAACACCTTCTCCATGCACATCTCCTAGTTTAGGCCCAACCTAGCTAAGGAGGTTGCTATCAGGAAGGGTGAGGAAGAACCACTTTTCCTGGGGGGAAAGAGTGGAGTTGTCCACATTTTAAGGGAATGGCACCAAGGTCAAACAACAAGGGTAACAAATGTTTTGAAGTTCAGAACATCACAGGATCAACAAAAGTACACCCAGTCATCAATAACATGGAAGAAAATGCAGTCCAGGGATTCAAGACCTGGCGACAAAAATCCAAGAATGTGGAAATTTTACTTGAGAGTTTGACAACAATAACATGGACTAGGAGTGGGGAAAATTTCATCCAAGAATTCAAGATATTGGTGTCCCAAGTAAATCCAAAAGATTAGTTGAGGGAGTATTTTTTGGCAAAGTTGTAGGCCCTATGCAAGAAGAACAAGATTCTCACCCACACCACCAATGTGGACATGGCTAAGTCTTGTCTAGGTGTTTGGAGAGCAAGGACACACGATAAGAGTGTGGTGTTATCTGAAAGGAGCAAAGGCCCAGATTCAATCACATACACAGGGATTCTTATGGCCAGTTTGCAGTTGATAATAAGTGCAGTGATAATAATAGCTTGGGATGGAATGATGATATGAAAATATCAAACTTTATCATTGTGGATTTGGGGTTTTTGGTGTATTACACTGCAGTTTTCAGCACCTCATTTCAAGTGATCAAGGAATTTAGCAACCTCTCAAAGAGCGTTTTATGATTGTAGGGAGAAGTGAGAGTGGTGCCCAGAAGTCTAATGGGCATATAGGAAAGTTCACTTGTAGAATTGAGAATTTTACTAGGTGGAAGGATGATAGGAGATTGACTTGGCAGTTAGGAATAGTGGGAAAGGGGTTGTATAAAAGGGGATTGGGTTTAGTTGTTAGAGTTAGTTTTTGGAAGTATTAGTGTTTTGCGGGAACTCTTGTAGTTCTTTGGAGAGAGGTTAAGCTCTCGGGTTACGTTGTAACACCATTCTTGTTCATTCTTTTCAATAAAAGGAGGTTATACAGTTTAGAGGTGATTGTTTGGTATGTGTTTCTGGTGTTACCTATAGGTTCTTGATTAAAAGAACCTATCATTTGGTCCGACCTGCTGGATCCAAGGAAGAGGGGAATCAGTGATGGATAGTCAAACGGAGGGAAGATTGAACAATTTGGAGATGACCGTCGAGGGGATCAAGGCAGAGACTGCAGCGATTCGTCAAGAAATGAAAGAAATTGCGAAGGTCTTGGCGGGAAGGGGTCGGTGTCAAGATGAACCCCATTCGGAGGACAGTGAAGCGTCAGTCAATGGAAATGTGAAGAAGACAGGGGAGAACGGAAGCGGAGAAGGGGGTGGCCGGACTGAAGGCGCGATTAATTGGAGGAAAAAGGTGGAACTACCCACCTTCGACGGATCAGATCTGCTTATCTGGATCAATAGAGCAGATCGATTTTTCGATTTGCAAGGAGTATCGGAAGATAAGGAGAAGGTCCGGTTAGCGGAATTCAATATGGAAGGTAGCGCTTATTACTGGTTCAAAGCCTGGAAGGCCAAAGCCAAGATTTGTTCTTGGGAAGGATTGAAGGGAGCAATGGTGTGGCGACTTGGAGAACGGAACAGGGGCACAACCGTTGAAGGGGCGGCGACCAATAAGCAGTCCGCAACCAGGGAAGAATACACCCCAACTACCATGAGAGAATTGCAAGAACCGATACGCAACCAGGTGCGTCTTCTCGATTCTCAAGAGTTGGTGGCCGCGATGCCAATCACTCGGGATGAGGAGGAAGAGCCGACCGAATACCCAATTGAGGAAGCGAAACCCATGGAGCTGTCGGCGTGTTCGGCGGAGGCGGAGGGGCTGACAACTCCAAAAACCATGAAGCTAACAGGAGTAATCGGAGAGCGGAAGGTGGTGGTCCTCCTTGACAGTGGGGCCAGCCACAATTTCATCAACCGGAGAGTGATGGAAGAAATAAAGCTGCCCAGAGATGATACGGCCCCTTATCGGGTGAGTTGGGGGGTGGGCAGAGAAAGTTGACAAGAGGATGCTGTGAGAAGGTCGCGATCCTTTTGGCTGAGGCGGAGGTCGAGGAAAGACTCCATTTATTCGAGCTGGGCAGAGTGGATGTTATCTTGGGGGTTGAATGGTTGGTGAAACTTGGGGAAGTGATGATAAATTGGAAGAAAATGACCCAGGGGTGTAACATGGAGGGTAAAAGGATGACGATACGGGGTGACCCAGCGTTATCCAGACAGCTGGTTGAACCCTAGGCTTTATTAAAACTAACGCATGCTGAGTCATGGGTGGCTTCTTGGGATTTGTGCCAAGTGGAAAGTGAGGTGGACGGAGTGGAGCAGGGGGCATGCGGTGAGTGGATTGGTGAGTGGGCTGGGGAGTGGACAGAGGGGCAGAAAGTGGGGCTCAAACCAGTGCTGCAGACCCACTACCTTGGGTTCCGGGAGAGAGAAAATTTGCCTCCACTTTGTGAGAAGGTGGAATTATGGTTAGTGTTGCAGATCCATTACCTTGGGTGCCGGGAGAGAGAAAATTTGCCTCCACCTTGTGATATAAAGCATGTTTACAGAAAAAAATTCGAGACTTTGGTGTGGGACCCGGGCCTGGTGGAGATGCAGGGGAACGGTGAATGGGATGGTGATCAGATGGAGGCGCAGAAAACTGAATTAGAAGCGGGTTGCAGCTGCCCTAACGGGTATTTCGAGAGATACCCGGATTGCCTCCGCCATCTAATAAATAACACCGAATCCCACTCAAGGAAGGCAAGCAGCGAACATGGGAAGACAGGGAAACGACCCAATTGAGCTCAACCTTGAGGACAAGGTTGTTGAAGGAGAGGGAGTATTGATAGGAGATTGTCTTGGCAGTTAGGAATAGTGGGAAAGGGGTTGTATAAAAGGGGATTGGGTCTAGTTGTTAGAGTTAGTTTTTGGAAGTATTAGTGTTTTGCGGGAACTCTTGTAGTTCTTTGGAGAGAGGTTAAGCTCTCGGGTTACGTTGTAACACCATTCTTGTTCATTCTTTTCAATAAAAGGAGGTTATACAGTTTAGAGGTGATTGTTTGGTGTGTGTTTCTGGTGTTACCTATAGGTTCTTGATTAAAAGAACCTATCAAAGGACTTGCTAAAGAAGAGGAAAATCACAGTTATAGACTCAAGAAATACTTCCAGTTATGAGAATTGCTTTTTTAGTCATCGTATATCTGTTGTGAACCGGAACATGGAGGATAAATCTGTCACCAAGGAATCTCAGAAACGCTACTCAAAAGCTACAAAGGATTGGTGTTGGCGTGAGTTTGTGACACTCACCAATCTCTTTGAACAAGATTCAGGTTTTCTTGTCCAGGACAATTTCATAGTCTCGAATGAAGATTTTACTAAGCATGATTTTAAGTTGAGCAGCAATGACTCTCCTTTGGATAATTTTGGAAAAAGAAGTTTATTTACATGGAAAGGTGAGAATTTCCTCACTTTGAAAGAAATAATGAAGACACGAAAAATGTTCCATAATTTCTTTCAAGCGGGTGGAAGTGAACCTCGAATTGGTGTATACAAGTCGTTTGACACAATATGTATTTATTTAGAGTGACCAGGCTGTTGGCAAGTTCCAGATAAAGATGTTTGGGTGAGATACAAGATGGCTATTGTGAATCAAAAGGACCCATCCAAGACCGTGTGGAAAGAATTGGCTATCTGCACAAAAACATGGAATAATTCTGTTTTGTAGTTCATGAAGGTGTCTGATTCGTTAGAAGCAATTGCAAGAGTTCTGGTAAGGCAAATATGGGATTGTGGTCCAGGGTTTGAGTATTCCGTTTTAGAGGTTTTAACATCAGAGGATGATCAAATTGTTTTTAGAAATATTCTTTCCAGAGTTGGATTCCATTTAATATATGGAGATAATCCTTCTCAACCACAAGTTACTTTGAGGAAGAAACTTCAGATGGATGTTGTTGGAATTGCAGGGGTTCTTACTGATCTTCATGTCTATCATGACGATCCTGCAAAAGTGAAGTGCCTGCTTCTACCTACCAAGCTGTTTGGTAGACGTAATGGGAAGAAGGCCACCAAGGTTGATGAATCTTCCCCAAGTTTGATGAATTTGCTGATGGGAGATCAATTCTTGTAGCAAGTGCTAATCCAAGGGAAGAAAGGAAGCCTTGAGGCAGCCACGTGGGAAGTTGTTGCAACAATTAAGGATCAGTTTCTAGACTTCAACCCTGAGAACAAGGTTGTTACTACAGCAACGCGTAATGATAGGATATGTAATGTTTATGTTAAGAGGAAACATATTAAAAAGTAGTTGTTAGTTGGGTTGTTAGGTGGAGTGAGACTTTATATGTATAGTTGGAGGGTCTTTGTATGCAGGGACGTTTTTTGGATGTTTGGAGAATTGTTTCTTGTATGCATTCATGCTGTACTTGTTGCCTAGAGTCAATAATACAACATCTATTCAGTTAGTTTAGGTGTTTGCAGTGGTTTTCCTAGTTTCCTCTATCTAGAAACCTAACAGAATCAAACTAGTCTACAAATTTCTTTAGTGGTTCTTCTAAAATCTCTTTTTGTTCATCTTCAATTTCTAGTGTTCTTGAAGTCCCTTAATCATTGCATTCAATTATATTTTGTATCAAATGTTTTTAATGCAAAAGTTTTCCTCTTTGAAATTATAAAGAATTTTTCTATCAATAAACTCACCCCCCTTATTAATTGTGTTTTTAGCTATTCTTTGTTTTACAAGATTTAGTGATTACCGATCAAAATTCATGTTGAAAATTATAGACTTGTGGTTATTCAATGTTCTTGATCTCCAGCCAAAATAACATAACAAAATCAGTGAAAGAACTTGTGTTCCTTACCTTTCCATCTCCATCACTATCGAAGCAGCGGATCATATCAACTAACTCTTTGTCTGTCCATAAAAAATCATGAGCAGTAGCTGCCCTTTGTATATCCCTTACATTTAAAGTTCCTTTTCCAGCTTCTGCATGCCACAAAACAACTTCCCTGTCAATAAGTATGTGGATGAATTAAAAGAAGCAAAGAAATTGTTACGTGACCGAATAGGAACGTAACAAAATCAACTTCTCACACACTTAAAACAAACAAATGAATAATAAAAAAATGGAATAGAACGAATTGATATCTTTTATTGATGGTAATATTTGGATAAACACAAGTAAACAATAACCGGGAGCATAACCTCCTTCAGTCATCCAATAATTGGAGCATTACCTCCGTCAATTATCCTGGAGCATAACCTCCTTTACAAAACTCACAAATCAAAAGGATATCCTTAACCCTAGACTCTATCTTTATTTATACTAATTATTTCCCGTCCATCTCTCACTGAATATTTACCTAAAATATATTTGCATTTAATATAAATCTCCCTATATATAAATATCTTCTCATATATTATCCTAGCATATAGCCTTAATTATAAATATCTTATGTTGAATATTTTTCTAGAATATATATTTATTTAGTCTAATTAACTTATACTCAATATCTTATATTGAATATTTTACTCTAATTAACCTATACTATATTTATTTACCCTAATTAACTTATACCAAATATCCTCCCACCTTATACCCTAACAGAAATAGATGGCAAAAAAGCTTCTTTGTTCACCGGTACATTAACAAAATTCACAAAAACCCTGAAATAAATAATGGCTAAAACTATGTGTATTGTGTTTAACTTAAAATGAAAAGGGAAGAATATTAAATCAAATTTACCTCACTACCCGTAAAACAGAATTTTAAGACTATCTATAGTGATGCTAAATCTTTCATACTTCACACACCACATATGCAAGAAGTTACACACTGAGATAATAGTCCCATAAAGTCAAATTAATAGTGCAAACAAAGGTAGTCAAACTGATAGCTTATAGAACAACAATCAACTAAAATAAAGCATTATATGAGCAAGAATGTGGCTTCTCGGACCATTACATCAACTTAGTAAAAGTAATAGTTATTTTTTTCTAAATGTCCTTGAAGTTGAAAATGACTCTTACAAAATAAATTTTAAACCTAATTTATCCTTACAAAACTAATTAAAAAGATGAAATTTGCACTCATCTATATACTATAATTTGATTAAATATCTAGTTGAGATGACATTTCCAACACACTACCAATACAAAAAGTGGGCATCTTGAGCGTAGGAGTAGAAGTATGTGGGTGATCTGATTGAAACTCAATAATGGGTAACACAATAGATTTAACAAACTTTGTTAGGAGAAACTTTGATATCATTTTAGAAAATGAACTTTAGATCTAACTCGATCTTATAAAACTGGCTTGTAGAATGAGATTAATAATGATTTATATACTATAGTTTGAATATATCTTTAGTCGATATGTGATCTTCATCAATAATAATAATAAACAATTGTTTCCCATTTAATTAAAGTGATCAGAATGGCTTGGCTTACACATAATTCTGATTACCTCAACAAGTGCACTTTTTAATATGGGCATGATATAACACAATTCCTCTTTGATGAATATAGATCTCATATGCAAGCATGACTTTCCCAATTGATCTCTATCCATTATTCTTGGTCATTAGCATATAAAAAATAACACCTTAAAGATATTACCAAATTACCATCAAGCTGGAAGAAGTGTACAATGAGCTCATCCTCCGTGAGATGCAGCCGACTTGCAAACTGTTGATGTTGAATTGAAACAGTTAAAGAGCAAAAATCAAAAGAAGATTCAATACAAACAAAGTAATTATGTCAAAGTATATTTGAGGAAACTTGAAATATTATTTCCATGTATTTAATTTGTTATATTCCCTGTATCTTGCTATTATTACTAGAATAACAATCCCACAATTTTAGGGATTTGTTCCATAGAATAGGTTGTTCACTCTTGTATATATATCTAATCCATGTAAGGAGATAAATAACAGAAAATAATATACTCTCTCTCTCCTGAATTCAAGATGGTATCAGAGCTCCCGATCCTTGGGAGCCTCTGACCGTGTGTTTTGATCGCAGCCTTCATTGCTGCCTAACCCTAGAGTTCCATCACAGTCTTCATTACTGCCAAACCCTAGAGTTCCATCCCAGCCTTTATTGCTGCCCAATCCAAGAGTTTCATCGCAGCCTTCATTCCTGCACATCATCAGTCTTCGTTTTTTGTGCCTTAATTGCACATTTTTGTAATGGCTGAAATGGAAAATGTAGACAAGTTCCAGAGTACAGAATTACAGAATGTTCATTCTGCTTATAGATTGAATTGGAAAAAATTATCTTAAATGGTCTCAACTCATTAAGACCATTCTAAAAGGAAAAGGAAAGGTCGGTCATCTCACTGATGATGCCCCTGCAAAAGAAGATGCCAGATTCAATTCATGGGATGAAGAAGACTCCATGGTCATCGCATGGCTATGGTTTCGGAAATTAGCGATACATGTGTTAGAATAATTATTAAGTCTACCTATGATTGGTATAGTTAGTAGAGTCCAAAGTAGGGAGTTGTGTGTTGGTTTATCTATTATGATTGTACCTAGCAATCTAGGACAATCCCTTCATCTTCCATCTCTCTTTGTATCAAATTTTTATCAATATAAATAATAGAACATGAGAAGGGTCTTTCAAGCGCTTTAGAAATATTTTTCTCTGTTTTAGATTTCAAGTTGGTATCAGAACAGGTTCATCCTGCTCTGGTTTCTGTCTTGTGTTGTCCACCAGCATTGTCACACTGTTCGCATCTGTCCGGTGCCCTTTGCCGCCGTCCGCAGTTGTCTTGTCATTATCTGCAGCTGTCCACTGCAGTTTGGAGCTGTTCATCTTGGTTCGCCTCTGTCCGCAGCTGTTCGCCGCCGTTCGCCGCCGTCCGCTGTCACTGTTCCGACTGGCGACCACTGGATCTGGCTCTTTTCGTCACGCGACGACCAACCCCACCGGTGCCGGAGTCTAGTTCTCCTCCACGCTCCGCCACGCGCCGCTCCTTTGTGTGTCGCGAACAGGCGCGTGCAATTCACGCGCCGCCTTCTACTTGTCGGAAAGCCACCGAGCCACCTCCATAGTTGTCGCCCTCTGCTCCTCTGTCCGTTCTGACCCTCAAAATCCTACTTTTGTGTGTCCAGAAGCTCCCCTTTAAGAAAACCCTAAGAAACCCTCTAGGGTTTTCTGGTTCTTCACGGTTTTTTCTGGTTCTTGCTCCTGTTTTTATCAAAGAATGGCGTCTGGAAGTGCTCTTTCTTTCTCTAGCAGTCCCTCAATCACTTCCGAAGAGCTAAATGGAAAGAATTACCTGTCTTGGTCTGCTGCTGTGGAAATGTGGTTCCTTGGTCAAGGACATTATGACCACCTTGAGCAGGATGGGAGCCAAGTACCTTCTGACAAAGCTGAACAATGGAAACAAGTTGATTTCCAATTGTGTGCCCTATTGTGGCAATCTCTGGAACCCCGACTTTTGATATCGCTTAGAGCCTTCAAAACATGTCACTCTTTTTGGAAGAAAGCTCAAAGCATTTATGCTAATGATATTCAACGTCTCTATGATACCGCAAATAAGCTCGCCTGTCTCAAAATGACAGACCATGATATGGTTTCCTTCATGACTGAAGCCCAAGCAGCTGTGGAAGAATTGAGAATGTTCTTGGAAGTGGAATCTTCGGAAGATATCAAAAAGAAGCTTGACAAGTATTATATAGTGATGATCCTCTGTGCTTTGCATCCAGATTTGAATCACATCAGAGATCAACTTCTGACAAGTCATGAGGTCCCTTCCTTGGAAGCCTTGACCACACGTCTTCTTCGTGTTCCTATGCCTCAGTCTCAGGAAGCTCATTAAACAATGGAACCATCTGTCATGGTTGCCAAGCGAGGAAGAGGAGGATGTGGCACTAGAAGAGGAGGACGTAGAGGAGGATTTGTTCAAAGGGAGTCGGTCAAGTCTCCCTGTCTCCCTCTCTAACTTTGAAATCTGTTCTTTTTGTCCCTAACTGTCCATTCAATTTAATTTCCTTTTGTTCAAGAATCCAACCCTACAACATTATGTGAGGTAATTCCTTTTGATCCTATAAATTCTAACTCTATTGCTTGTGATGAATTTCCTTCTGAAAAACCTGTTGAACAGATAGATGATGATTTAGACCTCCCAATTGCTCTTAGAAAAGGAACCAGAACATGCACCAAGCAACAACCTTACCCCTTGACAAATTATCTATCCTTTGAAACATTCTCACCAATCCATAAAACCTTTCTCACAAGCCTAAACACCACAACTACACCTTCTTCTGTATTTGAGACATTAGTTGACAAAAAATGGAAACAAGCCATGGACATGGAAATGGAGGCATTGGAGAAAAACAATACTTGGCAGCTAGTCTACCTACCACCTGGAAAAAAGGTTGTTGGGTGCAAGTGGGTTTATACAATGAAGTACAAGGCTGATGGGACTATTGAGAGGTATGAGGCAAGGTTGGTAGCCAAGGGATTCACCCAAACTATGGAGTGGATTACTTAGAGACTTTTGCACCAGTTGCCAAAATGAACATGGTTAAAGTAATTTTGTCCTTGGCAGCAAACTACAATTGGGAACTGCAGCAATTTGATGTAAAAAATGCATTCCTACATGGGCATCTTGAAGAAGAAATATACATGGAAATACCACCCGGGTATACGGGACAGAATGAGGCCAAAACAGTTTGCAAATTAAAAAAGGCGCTATACGGGTTGAAACAGTCACCTAAAGCATGGTTTGGGAGATTCACCAAAGTTATGACAAGTCTTAAATATAAACAGAGCCAAGGGGACCACACTTTATTCATCACACATTCTGATTCAAGGGGAGTAATAATACTATTGGTCTATGTGGATGATATAATTATTACTGGGAATGATAAAAAGGAACAACAAAGGTTAGGCCAATGCCTTGCCAAGGAATTCGAAATCAAGACTTTAAGGAAGCTAAAATATTTTTTGGGTATTGAAGTAGCCCATTCCAAGAAAGGAATCTTCATATCCCAACAAAAGTATATCATTGATTTGCTACAGGAGACAGGTAAAACAGCCTGCAAACCAGCAAGTACACCTGTTGACCCAAATATAATGTTGGGAAATGCAGAGGAGGATGTTTCTGTGGATAAAGAAATGTACCAAAGACTTGTGGGAAGACTCATTTACCTATCTCACACTAGGCCAGATATTGCCTTTGTTGTGAGCTTAGTTAGCCAATTTATGCACCAACCAAAGGAAGCACATTTACAAGCTGCACTTAGAATTGTCCAGTATTTAAAAGGGACTCCGGGAAGAGGAATTTTGTTCAAAAGAAATAAGAATGCCAGTCTTGAGGCATATACAGATGTTGATTATGCAGGTTCAGCTGTGGATAGGAGGTCAACTACTGGATATTGTACCTTTCTTGGTGGAAACCTAGTAACTTGGAAGAGCAAAAACAAAGTGTGGTAGCTAGATCTAGTGCTGAAGCAGAATTTCAAGCAATGGCCCAAGGAATATGTGAACTTTTATGGCTAAAGATTATATTGGAAGACTTGAGGATAAAGTGGGATGAACCAATGAGGTTATATTATGATAATAAATCTGCAATAAGTATAGCAGACAACCCAGTCCAGCATGATAGAACCAAACATATTGAGGTGGACAGACATTTTATCAAAGAAAAGCTTGACAATGGCTTGATTTGCACCCCATATGTGTCCACTCAAGGTCAACTTGCAGACATACTCACCAAAGGACTACGCAGCAGTAATTTTGAAAGAATTATATCCAAGCTGGGAATGGAAAATACTTATTCACCAGTTTGAGGGGAGTGTCAAAGTATATTTTAGGAAACTTTAAATATTATTATCATGTATTTAATTTGTTATAGTCCCTGTATCTTGCTATTATTACTAGAATAACAATCCCACAATTTTAGGGTTTTTGTTCACTAGAATAGGCTGCTCACTCTTGTATATATATCTAATCCATGTAAGGAGATAAATAACAGAAAATAATATATTCTCTCTCTTGAATTCAAGAAATTATAAACAAGGAAAAAGATAATTTGAATAGTGAATTCAAAACAAACCGATTTTTTGTTCTTCTTTCTTCCCTTTTCTTCTTGAGTTTGATTGTTTCCCTTTTTCTCAGTCTTGTTAAGGTTCAATGCATTCTGGTCAGGTAAATATGAACCTTCGGCAGAGTTTTGCAAGGAAAGAGCAATTGCCTATTATTCACACACATCAAAAAGTTAAATGCTTCTATCCATAGCATTGTGCAACACAGCATCATAGCAACAGGATCAGGATGTAGATCAAACAAAACCAACACAATGTAAACATTAAAACTACCAGCCTCAAAGCTTCACCATCATCATCATAATCAATATACACTGAATTACCAACATCCTTCTTCCCAGAGACTCCGGCTTTCTTTTTCAAACCTTTGTTCTTCACCTGAAGTTGGTATTAAGCAAAAGAATTGAAATTGTAAATGTCAAAATAATTTTCAAATTAGAAATAAGTCAATAACTACTAAAACCCAAAATGCAAAAAACCATTTCGTTCATATCAAACCATTCAATGGCAAATTCAAAATACAAAAAAAAAAAAAAAAAAAAAAAAATTACCGACAAAAACAACTCAGTTTTGCAAAGGAATAAACTGGGGAAAAAAATCCCAATAACTCAATTTCATTAAAATCACAAACAACACTCTAAGATGTTTTCTAACATTATTTATAGAAAAGCAAGCAACACACTCATTGGCACACATTTTTTGTTAATGCCCTAAATTTTTAGAAATCACTACATTATCAAGGTCCCGTCTATAATTTAATGAGCTCTTCTAAGTATTTGGCAGTTTCAAATAACTATTAACCAACAGTAGAGAATGTGTTAGAATCATGTATTACTAGCACCCCTATTGTAATCATCAAAGAATTCATTCTCATAGTGCCAACTGCCAACTTGTGTTGCTGCTCCAATGGTTACACAACTTATTCGCAACATGCAAAATTGCCTTAATGTTTAAACTTAATAGAAAATTGACACATTCCTAAAACACACTCACTTCTACAACCACACTCTAGAATAACTTCACAAAATAATATCTGAAAAACAGCATTTATATAAAAAAAAAAATGAAGACCCACCTTCCTTTTCCGTGACCCAGATGAAGTTTTAGTTTCAAAGTCTTCATCTTTACGGTCTTCATCATGTTCACTTGAAGAACTTGAACCGGGTCCTCCCTCGTCTTCGGGTAAATACTCTTCATCATCGTCTTCTTTAACCTTCTTCTCTTTTCCCTTCTTAGCGGTGCGAAGATGAGAACTTTTCAAGGAGAGAGCCATTTTGGGCAAGCCCAGAGCCTCCAACCTGGCTCTGTTCTCCGCGATTCTTGAAAGCCTCTGTTTCTCGTATTCCGTCACACCCTTCTTCCCATTGTCCATAGCATGCGCCTCCTCGGACTCTGACCCTGAAACCGAAGCGTTGTCGGATTCGGAATCAGAGGTTCGCCGCTTCGCCATTTCGGATTGTTCTGTGATTTTTGCCATGCTTGTTCCATTCAGTTCCACCACCACTGTGTGAACGAAGAGTACCCATGCGTTTTGCTTTGGGCCTCTTTGGACAAGTGATCACCGGGCTGTTTCTTATCGCACCTCCCTTCTTTCTTACTGTACTCCCATAAAATCCATAAATTTCATTTTACCATTTTCACCGTCCGGAGCTTCCTCCACCACTTGAGAAGCGCGGGACTCCACTCTGTTCGGCCTCTGGCAGTGGTGGCGAGCGACGCGCGAAGCTTTCTCCACATAATGGTATAATCCTCATAAATATTTCTGGATTCAAAAAACCTCATGTTGAACCAGGCCTGAACTAAACATGTGATCGGATTTAAGACAACAGGCCTTTACTGTTTTCACCCGGAATTTTTAATTTTTTTCTTTTCAAAAATACTCGGAGACCTAAATAAATTCTCTTTATATACATTTACAACTAAAATTTGTTTTCGCTTTTTGTGGAAGATGAACTCTTTGACACAAGATGAACATTTTTTATGTGAAAAATCCAAAATGGGAATGTGTTTTAGTTGTGTTAAAAAATTTGATACGCAATGAACAAATATATTTTTTAGTGTGTATTGTCTTAAGAGACACAATGAAAATCGAAATAGAAATTTGCTACATTATGGTAGAAGTGAGAGGTGAAAAAGGCAAAAGTTATGGATGAGAATAGAATCATAGAACCTTGTAAAAGCCCAACTTTAGAGTCTAAACCCGTTGCATAATTGCAAAGGAAGGGAACTGAATATTTTAACGTGTCAATAAATTAATTTCAAACATTAATTCTTTACTCTTTTTTTTTTAAAGTCTCTCACATAAGTAACATGTTATTTTAAAATAAGTTACAATAATATTTAATACCGATATTTAAACACAAGATGTGTTATTATATAGTTTACATTTTATAAATTAAAATTTTGTTGGAAATAAGCGTGAGTCTCAATCCTATATTAGAATAAAAAATAAAATATTATATAAAGGTCAAGATTCATCGACTCATTGTATTAAAATATTGGATTAAAAGTGGTATTAATTT
Organism: Vigna mungo; assembly: GCA_036885675.1. Classification (NCBI taxonomy): domain Eukaryota; kingdom Viridiplantae; phylum Streptophyta; class Magnoliopsida; order Fabales; family Fabaceae; genus Vigna; species Vigna mungo. The sequence goes on from CP144698.1 coordinate 9,444,660, forward strand.
GTTATATAGTTGAATTCATTAATATTGTATTTTTTCAGTAGTGAAATTTTTCTTTCATATTATATTGTATTTCTTTAGTGAAATTTCTCTCTTGTTAACCTAAGAAAGCTTTTTTTTATATATAAAACAAAATTTATTAAGCAACTTAATCAAATTATATTATAGAAAATTTATACATAAACTTTTTCACATATAAGACACTCACTCAAATAAAAAAAAAAGTCATAAGTACACTTTAATTCTTAATTTAAGGACCCCATAACTTATAAGGCCATTGGGCCCTAGTGGAGGCAGCAGGCCCATCAGAAAGGCTATTGTGTCCTAACCAGAAATTTCTTTGCCTTCTCTCTAGGTTCTCCATCTATTGAACCGATTAATCCTTAATCTGGTGGCATTTCCTTGCTCCTGGAGTCAAGAGCTACAAAACCACCGATTGAATTTGCGTTTCAGCGGGTAAGTAGTTTCACCCCTCTTTCTCCACTGTTTCTATAACTTAGGGCATGTAGCTCCGCTGATCCCATGTTCCTCGGGAGTTTCCTCCCATTCTCAGTTGTTCCAGCTCTAAGAGTTGTGCCCTCGCACCCATTTGGTGAACTGTAGATTCTGTGAACTCACTACTGTGTGGATACCGTTAGGGCCTTCTCTGAAATTTGAGCTTACTGTTGTTTATTTCCAGGTAAGGGGAGTTAATTATTTTGCTTGAAATTATTTTATAAAATATATGCATGCTGAATTCTGAATTTGGTGCTTTGAATTGAACCTGTTTTAGTGTTTTATGCATGTTGAATTAAAAATGTGATGTACTATTGAGACTGTAATATTACTGTTTGAAGTAATTGGTTTTGGTGTGTACTATACTGCTTAAATGATTTGTCTGGGATTGATTTTATGTGTCCTATTTTGATGATTATGAATTGTTTTTGAATGGGTTATTGGGATTGATCTTATGTGTCCTGTTTTGATGATTATGAATTGTTTCTGAATGGGTTATTGACTGTGATTGGTGATGTTTCGGAAAAAATCTTAAGTGAGATTTAATTAGCTTTGTTGGGTAGCAATTGGATGCACAGGTACTGTTTTAGAGTACTGTGAGAGGAAATAAAATATTAAAAAAAAAGAAATTGCATTTGAGGTTTAGAGCACAATAGACTAGTTTAGGTAACATAAATAAATTAATTAAAACTGGTTGAGAGCGTTTCTTTGTTGGTAGGATAGAGGGGACTTAAAAACTTGAGTTGGCACATCCCTGATCATAGAGTAGCCCTGGCCTGGTCCAGTACGTTGTGACTAGTCATATGTGTTGGCGTCGAAGGTGAATCTGATATCTGAACCCTCTTCGGTGACCAATTGGGTAGTGAGGTGAGATTAGGAACAAGCATTCTGTAATAATGAATAATTTAGCAAACAATTTCATAATTAAGGAAGTATTGTAAATTATTTTGAGGTAATACGTATCATAATATATATATTACATACTGTAACATTAATATATTATATTAATATATATGTATATTATATATACGTAACCTAATATTATATATATATATATATATATATATATATATATATATATATACGTAACATATTATATATACTGTAACATGATATTAATATATAGATATTTATATAATTACGTGGGTTAATGAATTAGATTAATATAATATAGTTACGTAGCATATATAAATTATATTAATATTGTATAATAGTACCTATGTTACTATATTTTATTAATATAATATAGTTTTTTATATAATAATAATATGAATGTTGGTTTAATATAAATTAAAAATGTTTATGCAATGGTTTAATAGAAAATTTATAATAGAAGTATAGTTTAATATAATTATTATAATATAGCTGAACGAAAAAGGATTTTATATCTGTCAGGGTTTAGGCATTGGAAATAAATTATAAAAGATTATGGTATTGATTAACTTAGATTAAATTAGGGAGTAGTTATTTTTATAATTTGTGAGTGGAAAGTAATGTGTATTGTTGAATTTGTGTATATGTTGATTGGCAAAAAGTATATGATTACCAAGTGATGAAAGTACGATACAAGTGGCAAACTAAATTTAATCTATGTAGAATCTCTTGGTGAGATCTTTAGTGTTTTAAAATGAAAGTAGGGGTTCAGCCTTGGGAGTCATTCTGACGCTCCAATGGTCAATCATACTCACTTAGAGAGGTTGAACCATGTGGTAAGGAGTAGCAGGAGGTCTTTAGTCTTGGGGGCTCCCAGTATGCCTCAAGGCACGTAACGGACTAACCTCGTGAATGTGGCAGGGTGGGGAACCCAAGTTTCACAAGTCACTACGGGTGCAAGACTCACCATAGCCCGACTATCATTTTAAAGTCCAGGACGAGTCAAGTCTAGTACTTAATATGTGTAGGTTGTGTGTTCTACTGCTTGATTTTAGTTGTCTTTTGTATGTGACATGTTTAAATCTGATGTATGCTTTATATAACTAGCTCACCCTTGCTTGTTGTGTTTGTGTATGTTGTATGTTTTCCTTTTGCAATGATCATCCTTTTTGGATGTGAGCAGAGGAGAATGAGGTCACTCTGGAAAACGTCCTGGAGGAGAATGAAGATGCAACCACTTAGCTCTCTTAGGAATTTCATAGCCTCTTATGTTGTCCGAACAGTTTCTCTTGTGTCATTTTGAAATACTGTAGTACTCTAAGTTTCAAATCTTCTCTAAATTCCGGATAACTGTAATCTTTAATCTTAATTTCTTAGAACCTTAACTGTCATTCTATATTCTGACTGCTTTTTTTATTATAATGATTGACGTCTTATTATGATATGCATGACGTATATTTTGGGACGTCACACTTAATATCACATAATGAGAGATATATATGTTAATTTTGTCTAGTATTTTTTAATATTTATATTGAAAGTAAAATAATATCTTTAAAGTACGGAGAACATGCAATTAGAATTAAATTTAAAATGTTAAAGAAGTTTGTGAAATGTGAAATGAGAAAAGTGATTTTTTACTAACAAGTGTTTGAGAAAATTGAATGGAGTGGAGATAAGACAGGTATGTATTGAGGAATGCAGAGTCTTTGTTTGTGCTTTTATGAAGTAGGAAAGTAGGGATTCTGTGGATAAGTTCTGAATATTTATGAGTCAAAGATGGTGAGTCCAAGAGACAGATTCTGATCATCATGGAGGAGTTTATTCCTCCATATACTAACTTAATTACAGCTCATATTATCTTTTATTACAAACTATTTTGTAATTAATAATTGTTTTGATAGTTAATGTTAAAAATTAATTTATAGTTTAATTCATAAATTTTTATATTCTTTTATTTATAGCATAGACTTTTTTAAATTTTAATAATTTTTATTTCATATAATTATTAAAATTAGTTATTATTTAATGGTTTCATGTAAAAATATATTAATTAGTTAGATGTTAATCAAATTTATAATAAATGTGTTTTTATCTAGTAAAAAAACTACTAAAGAACGATTTAAAAGATTAAGTGATTTTTTTTTATTATGAAACAATTTAAATTTATGTTTATTGGGACAATTTATACATATTATAATAAGAGTTTAGAGAAGCTAAATAGTCTAATATTTTGATTAACTTAAAAATCTGATACAACTTCTACTGTACTTATAGAAGAGAGTAGTACTGAAAAAGAAAAGAGCGGGAAAACCCTAACACAACTCTAACATAATATTAATAATAAAATAAAGACATTATATTTCAACACTCCCCCTCAAGCTGGAGCATATAGATCATATGCACCAAGCTTAGAACATATAAATTGAATTCTAGGCCCCCTTAGAGATTTGGTCAGAATGTCTGCAAGTTGTTCATTAGAGCTGACAAACTCAGTAACAAGATCCTTTGACAATAACTTCTCTCTGATAAAATGACAATCAATCTCTGTGTTTTGTTCTTTCATGAAACACTGGATTGGAGGCAATGTGAAGGGCGGCTTGATTGTCACAATACAACTTCATCTGATCATTTTCACAAAATTTCAACTCTTGAAGGAGTTGTCTAATCCACACAAGTTCACATGTAATTAGAGCCATAGATCGATACTCAGCTTCAGCACTAGATCGAGCAACAACACTTTGTTTCTTACTTTTCCAAGAAACAAGGTTCCCTCCAAGTAAAACACAATATCCCGAGGTAGATCTTCTGTCAATTGGACAACCAGCCCAATCTGCATCACAATATCCCTCAACACGAGTGCTTCCCTTGTCCTCATACAACAATCCCTGTCCTGGGTTCCCTTTTACATATCTAAGAATGCGAATCACTGCATTCCAATGATCAACATGTGGATTTTGCATAAATTGACTCACAACGCCCACCGGATAAGAAAGATCAGGTCTTGTTATGGTAAGATAGATGAGTTTTCCAACAAGCCTTCTATATCTCTCTGGGTCTAAGAAAAGTTCACCTTGGTCTTTCATTAACTTTTGATTTGAGTCCATAGGACTATCAATGGGCTTACAATTTGTTAGGCCTGTTTCCTCCAAAATATCAAGAGCATATTTTCTTTGTGAAATGATGACACCTTCCTTTGATTGTGCCACTTCAATACCAAGGAAATATTTTAGCCGACGTAGATCTTTGGTTTGAAAGTGGTTGAACAAATGATTCTTTAATTGAGCAATTCCAATGACGTCATTTCCTATAATGACAATATCATCCACATAGACCATAAGATAAACACATTTATTAGGAGAAGAGTGACTATAAAATACTGAATGATCTGCCTCACATCGTTTCAATCCAAAATTCTGCACAACCCGACTAAATTTACCAAACCAAGCTCGAGGTGATTGCTTCAAACCATAGAGGGAACGATGTAATTTACAAACTAATACAGACTCCCCCTGAGCAACAAACCTAGGAGGTTGCTCCATGTATATCTCTTCTTCTAGATCACCATGAAGAAAGGCATTTTTAATGTCTAACTGGTAAAGGGGCTAATGACGAATGGCAGCCATAGCAAGCAAAATATGAACAGTACTGGTTTTAGCCATAGGAGAAAAGGTATCACAATAGTCAAGGCCATAGATTTGAGTGTATCCCTTAGCTACCAGACGAGCTTTGAGACGATCGATTGCACCAGTAGGACCAACCTTAATAGCATAGACCCATCTACAACCAACAGGCTTCTTACCAAGAGGAAGAGGAACAAGGTCCCAAGTGTCATTGTGTTCAAGTGCCTGCATTTCATCAATCATGGCTTGTCGCCATCCAGGATGACCAAGTGCCTCATGAACATTATTAGGAACCTGAATGGAAGATAAGGAAGAAACAAAGGAGAAATATGGAGGAGACAAACGATGATAACTTAAAAAATTATAAACAGGATAAGGATTACGAGTAGAACGAATACCTTTCCGAAGGGCAATAGGCCAATTACTATCTGAGTCAGGAGAGGGTGGAGAGGATGAAGGATCCATGGGTTGGGAAACTAATGAAGGAGGATCTGAGTCTCGAGGATCTTCAACGTTTGGAGTTTGAGATTGTGTCCGACGTTGATATGTGAGAAGAGGTGGAGGAACAATGTCATTGTCATTTTGAGTTTGAGGTAAAGAAGCAGGAGTAACTAAGGGATCACATGATGGTAGAGGAAACATTTGTTGAACAGATGAACGGTCCTCCATGGAGGACAAGAAAAAAGGTGTATCTTCAAAGAATGTGACATCAGCAGACATATAATACCTCTTGGTTGAGGGAGAACAACATTTATACCCTTTCTGAAGGCGAGAGTATCCCAAAAAGACACACTTAATAGCTTTTGCAGAGAGTTTATCAAGACCTAGAGACATATTATGAACAAAACAAGTACACCCAAATATACGAGGAGAGACATGGAAAAGAGGGTCATTTGGAAAAATGACAGAGTGAGGGACTTTATTCTCAAGAGAGGACGAAGGCATTCTATTGATCAGAAAACAGACAGTAAGGACTGCATCACCCCAATGATGAACAGGAACATTAGTATTGAACATCAGGGAGCGAGTAGTTTCAATGAGATGTCTGTTCTTTCTCTCTGCAATGCCATTTTGTTGTGGAGTGTGGGGACATGTTAACTGGTGTAAAATTCCTTGGGAAGATAAGAATGAAGAAAATGCTGCAGAAAAGTATTCTTTAGCATTATCACTTCTGAGGATTTTAATTGTCTTCCCAAATTGATTCTTAATTTCATTAAAAAAAAAGACACAAATATTGCCAAAAGTTCAGATCTCTCTTTCATTAAATAAACCCAAGTACATCGAGAAAATTCATCAATGAAGGTTACAAAATAATTAAAACCAAAAGAAGTAACACGACTTGGTCCCCAAATATCAGAGTGAATAGTTGAAAAGGCAAAATTACAACGCGTCTTAGACTTTTTAGGATAGGAAGATCTAACATGTTTTCCTAACTAACAAGACTCACAATCTAAGACTTGAATGTGTTTGAGACTTGGAACCATCATCTTCAACTTGGATAAGCTTGGGTGGCCCAACCGATCATGCAAAAGTTTTGGGGATGAAGTTGCAAAACAGGAAACTGAGGAGTTAGGTTTCAAGAAATAAAGTCCTCGTGACTCATGTCCTTCTCCAATCAGACGACCTGTACCATGTTCCTGTATAACAAAGGAATTAGCAGAAAAGGTTACAGAACAATTTAAGGAACGAGTCAATCGACTCAAAGAGATTAAATTGTAAGGACAATGAGGAATATACAAAACAAAATTCAATTTGAGTGAAGGAGATAGGGAAACTTTGCCAATCCCCTGAGATGCAACTTTGGATCCATTGGCAACAGTAATGAAATGAGGAGTTTTCGGAGAGGACATGGAAGAAAATGAAGGGATGTTACCAGAGATATGATCTAAGGCACCTGAGTCAAGAATCCATGGACTATGACCTTCCACAGATTGAGAGATGCAGGCAGTTGACACATTTGGCATTGAGGAGGATTGACCAAGATTAGAAGATTTTTCAGACTTGTACCTCAAAAACTCTTGGTACTCTTCATCAGAAATTCTAGATTCTGAATTATCAGATTTAAACACGTGAGCAGCTTTGTCTGGAAAGCCATGCAAGGAATAACATTTATCTTGGGTATGACCCGTTCTCTTACAATATGAGCACTGAGGACGTCCACTTCGACCACCACGTCCTCCACGATTGCTCCTACCTCCTCCTCTTCCTCGCGGTGTCACCATTGCTGATGTTTCAATAGCATCACTTATATTCTCATCTTTTGCCAATGTAGGTACCCGAAGGAGTCGAGTAACTAAGTCATCCATCGACGGGATTTGATCACCAGCTAAAACTTGATCACGTACATGATCAAAATCAAAGTGTAAACTTTTCAAAATTAAGACCATGTAAAACTTGTCAAGCTTTTTGTTGAGATTTTCTAATGAATCAGCTACAAAAAAGTTCTTTAACTCTTCTACCGCAGCCCGAGCTTTTGCTACATGGGAAATCATATCATGGTTGACTTGTTTGAGAGAAGTTGTTCTTTGTGTTGCATCAAAAAGACGTTGTACATCATTAGCAAAAATATCCTGCGCCCTTTTCCAAAAAGAGGAGCATGTCTTATAAGGTCTCAAGATATCTAGAACCTCTTGCTCAACCGATTGCCACAAAACAGCACATAACTGAAAATCTAATTTCTGCCATTGGGATTTTTCTTCATCTGGGACCATAGAAATATCTTGTTCAAGGTGATCATGGTGTCCTTGACCAAGAAACCACAATTTCATAGCAGAGGACCATGATAAATAATTTTTCCAATTTAGTTTTGCAGATGTAATGATAGGGGTAGCAGATAAAGAGGAATTACTTCCAGCAAAGGAGGCCATTTTAAAAATAGTGAGAAGAAATGGGACTTAGGGTTTCAAAATTTTGAGAAGGTGTGAGCCCAAGCCAAAGAAATGGAGAAACGGGAACCAAAACACACTCAAGAAGCCCCGGCGAGATGGTCTGTGGTGACGCGGTGGAGCTCCGGCGCGGGGAAGGCGGTCCGTGCAGAACACGCGGCCGAGACTGGCCGGAAAGAAGCGGCGCATGGCGGCTGGCGCAGAGGCTTCGGAGGACGGGACCACCAGGGTTGGGTTGCGCTTCTCAAGGCGCACCTAACCCTTGACTTCACCGGAGAAAACGACGTTGAACAGCGGTGGCGGCGGACGGCAGCGGCGACGACGACGACGACGACGACGGAGACGGCGACAGACGGCGGAGCGAACGACAATAATTGCAGGAGACAATGCTGCCAACGATAGACGAAGAAGACACAAGAACGGCTCTTGATACCAACTTGAAGAGTTTAGAGAAGCTAAACAGTCTAATATTTTGATTAACTTAAAAATCTGATACAACTTCTATTATACTTATAGAAGACAGTAGTACTGAAAAAGAAAAGAGCGGAAAAACCCTAACACAACTCTAACATAATATTAATAATAAAAAAAAACATTATATTTCAACAATATTAAAGTAAATATTATTTTAATAAAACATAGGTCACAACTATAAATATCATTAATATTATATATTTATTTTATAATTATTTATACTCATTCTATTCTTCAGAAAATAAATTTACTTATTAAAACATAAATTGATGATAATATTAAAATATAATTTATACATCATTAATATATTTATTGTCTCATTTATTACTGTTAAGTTCAAACAAATGAATCATTACTGTTGAATAATAAGAAATAAGAATATTTAACTTTGTAAAACTTCATTTCTTTTATATTGTAATAAGTAATTTTATTTTACGTCCTATAATTCAAAATTTGGTTTTCTTATAATTATTATATTATTGACATGAAGTTTCAATAGATTTTGTTAACAATTAATTATAGTCAAATCATGAACTTTTATTTTAATTACATTTTGTTATTTATAAACTTAAATGTGAGAGTTTTTTACATGAATGGAGACTTATGCTTTGTTCACATGTAAGGATTTGTGGGAGATAATTTGGAAGAGAATGATTGAATGAATTTAAGGAGATTTGAGGGTAAATTTTTTGTTGTTTGTTTGAGTGAATTTTGAGGTAATTGAGAGTGGATTTGAAAGTAAAATTTGTTAGAAATAGTGTACAATTTGATTGATTTGACAAATTTAAAAAATTTGTTTAATTGATAGAAATTAAAGATTACCAAAATATCCCTAGTTATTAATGTAATATAAAATATTATTTGTTAATGTTATATTTAATTATAAAAATATTTATAAAGAGTAAAAAATAAAAAATAATAATTAAAATTAATTTTTAAAAAGTAACAAAATATAATTTAGTAAAATAAATTTATTTTTAAATGTAGTATTTGTGGAATAAGAATAAATATGTTAATAATAAAAATTTGTGAAATAAATGAAAAAATATAACTATTAATCTTTGAAAATTGAATAAAAGAATATATTATAGGGTTAAATATGTTTTTGATCCCTTAACTTTCAGTGAAAATTGGAATTAATGCCTTTTCAAAACTTTAGCCTAATTTAGTCCCTCAACTTTAGAAATGTATGAATTTAGTCCTTTTAACCGAATTTTGTTAATTTTATTTGATGTTTCAAACGCATTTCTCAGTTAATATTGAAGCAAAAATGTGTCAAACAGTGTGAACAACCCAAATGATATCATAAAATGTGCTTGAAACATCAAATAAATCTAACAAAATTTAGTTAAAAGGACTAAATTCATACATTTCTAAAGTTGGGGGACTAAATTAGGCCAAAGTTTTGAAAATGGACTAATTCCAATTTTCACTAAAAGATAAGAGACCAAAAACATATTTAACCCTATATTATAAAGAGTAAAGTAGAAATAATAATTATGGACACAAAATATATAAGTTATAAATGTTATAAAAGAATCATTTTTCTAAAATATTGTTAACTTTATATATCATGTAGATATAGATTGCCCTCAACAACTTCATCTCTTTCAAACACTCATAATCCAAACCCTCACATTGGTTATTTCCACAATAAATCTCTTTCACTAGTAACGCTTCTTCCTCTTGATGCTTCGACAACAACCATAACAACCACGTCATCGTCACGGACGTGGTGTCTCTCCCTGCCATTATCATACTTATAACCATATCACCGTCTTTTCTGACCTCATGTTCAACATTCTCTTCATCTTCCGAAGCAGAAACACTGGCGATGTGCCGCGTGCGATGCTCACTTCCGGTGCGGTGTCCAAAGCTGTGAGAAGAGACGACGGCTTTTTCAGGTCAAGGCAGTGTCTTTTTCATGATGAAGTAGTAGAATATAGCCATTTGAACCGAGGTCCAACGTCCACAACCATGGTAACCAAATACAGGATTGAGGGCTGGGTAACCGAATACGACCCAATGGAACCGAATACAACAAGCATTCTCCTACGCGTGAAATTGGTTACTCCTCAAATGGAATCAAATACGCAACTCGGCGTTGTTTTCCCTGGAACTGAATAGGGGTGCTGTTGAAACCAAATACGCTTGCTTGTTCTTCATCTTCTCCAGCTTCAAACAGTGCTTGTCTTCATCAACCACTTTCTTCTTCATCTTCCAGCAACCTTATCTTCTTCATCTACCACTAACTACAAAGAACCCTCCTCTTCCGCACTCAACACATGCACAAGCAACTTGTATAACAGAATGCTCTTGCACAACATAAATATGTGCATTGGAATTATTTTCAGCTACAGGAACATTTCAGAAAAATCACATTCCATCTCTCCAAATCTCATCACATCCACGGGTCATCACATCCACGGGTGAGTGAACAGTAAATAAATCCCGCATTTCGCTTCAATTCCATCCGCGCATTTCACTTCAACTGAACACATAAAAATTGAAAATTATCGCTCCCCAATTAGCATAAATAATGTAATCAACACAAGTAAATACAACGTTAATATTGCTTTAACTAAATTCTATTTTTAATTAAAAGTATTTTATTTACTGAAATATTGTTTTATCCGTTACAGTCCTTGATTGATTTGTTCTTACAGTCCTGCACTGATTTCTTTAGTCCTTTCACTTACATTGCCTAGCTAATATTAGCTGTGAATTTGTACACACATACCCAAATTTGACTTTTCAAATTTCAAAAAATTAACTATTGTTAATAATTATTAGCCTTATTAATTATAAACATTAATAAATGATGATAATAAACATTAGAGCAATTCTCGTATCTTCACTCTTTTTTCCCTGTACTCCCAAAAGTTACTTGGAGGTGTAATAAAAAGAAGTAGAGACGCAGAATAAATGCTCTAAACATAAAGTATTAACAGATAAAACATTTCTTTCTTTTGTATTATATAAATATAAATATCATTACGAGTCTTTCTATTTTTTCTTCATATTCTTACTTGTCTCTCCAATCTATACCAAAATAAAATATAAGTTTACTTTATTTAGGGGTTTTTTTTTGGATATTCTCGTAATGATGATATAATTTATTTTAGAAATTACAATACATTAAAATTAATATTTTTAAGAAAATTAAATTATTTATATTTATATTCTATATTAGAACTTTATTTAAAATTTTAAATTTATTTATTTTCAATTGTTAAAAAATGATTAAAATTATTTTCAAATTTTACATTTGAATTTGTAAAGTGTTATTTATAAATCAATTCAAACATTTGTGTGAAAATTTATTGAATTTTACACATTTTAAAAATATACAATTATTTAAAAGAATTGAAAAAGTTGATAAATTTATTTTATTTTATAAAAGGAAATTCATAAATAAGTTTAGTATATTTGTTAATTGAAATTAATTTTGATTTTTTTTTCTATTGGCATTATTTTCTATTAAAACTTCAAAATAATTTTAAATAAAATTTATTATAAAATTTATTGTAAAGTATAGATATAAATAAACTTAGTCATGTTAAAAATATTTTATAAAAATATCAATTTTATAAAAATATTTGTATAAAATTTATATAAAAATTAAATTTTGTTTCGATTTGTAAAGGGACAAAATTGTTTAATTTTAAAAAAATAAGATGGATGAAACAAAATAAAATTACATGACCAAATTGAGACAAAGACAATGACTCACATGACAATGACACGCATGACAATGACATATGACACTTCCACTACTACATTACACAATCATTATCATGTGGGACAACATCAATTTGACACCTGATAAAATTTTATTTTAAAAAAATTAAAAAATATTAAAAAAAACGCAAACTAATATTTGACATCTCTTTAACCGTGTTAGTACAGTATTAACGTAATTAATATAATTGCATCAAAATTTTCAAAATATAACTAAATTGAAATGCATAAAAAAAAAAGAAATTGATTTAAGATTTTCTTCTAAGGACCAATGAGATGATTTAACATTTTTTTTTCTTTGAATGCATTTACTATTCACTAACATATCATTTAATAAATCATGCAAGTGTCTTCAACCTAAAACCTTAAAATAATATATTTATGGATTTTTTATTTATATTTTGTATTTTTATCTAACATGAAACTTTCACCTTGATTTTCTAACCATTAATTGCATCCTAGAATATTCTATTATAATTCTAATACTATTTTTTTTATCTAAAATTTTGTTGTATAAATGTTCATAATACTCTATGAAGAAAAATTTCTACATATGATGAGTTATTGGATCTCTTTTTACTTTGTGCACTAAATTGAAGTGATTAATTGGGATAATGATTTTTGTGACTACTATCAATAGCTTTATGCATGGAGTGATTAGGGTAATATTTCAAGCAATAACGATGAGAAACAAAATGAGACATGATGAGACAAAAGACATTAACTTGTTCATCATGTTTAGGAATCATGTTGCAAAGAAGGTTAGTCATATTTGTTGTCTTCAACAACGTTGGAAAACGATGGTTTATGATTGAGTATGATGAGTCTTAGTTCACACAATAAAAGAGTTCACTACAAAAAAAATGCTATTTAGTGAAGGTTTTTTTTTTCGATTTGCGGGGGTTTTCGCCCTCCGCAAAGTAAATTCCGGGGGTTTTTCAAACCCCCGCAGTTTGAGTCGCCACAAACTATCTGTGGAGGTTTTTCGCAACCTCTGGTATCACATTCGATTTGCGGAGGTTTTTTTGCGGAGGGTAAAAACCTCCTCTATTACTGGTTATTATTTGTGGGAGTTTTTAACCTCCTTTATTTTCAACTATTTGATTACAAAAAAGTATTTGCATTTTTAACACCAATTTTTGGTATTTATATATGTTATTTAATTCACTAGCTTGCTGAATTAATAAAAAATAATAATAAAATATATAAAATTGTAAAATATCCAAAAGTGATTCAAAAGCAATTTTATTAATGATTTAAAATAACATACATTCATTCGTTGATAATTACAATGTAAATATAAAAAAAAATACATGTTTAAATAACATTACAAGATTGACCAAAAAATTCTAGGATGGTCAAAAACTATAAGACCAATTAAATATTTTACTGTAATTCACATTGTAGTGCTTATATACAGAGTCGTACTTGCTCAGGAACACCTTTGCTGCTTCTGTGTCAGTCACCATTGCTGTCAATGAAGGTAATAGTAGTGCGCTTGTCCACAGGATTAAAATATACAAAGTCCTGGTTTTCAGTCCTTGAAGCTCTAGCTGCATATAGGATAAGGGTGTCCTTGTCCATGCCCCTGGGGAAGACCTGTATTGCAAGCAATCCATTATTAATATTGTTATGTAAGCACAAGATACCTCTGGTCTTAAACCATTAAGCATAGGAATGAGAAAAGAAAAGCATGCATCTCAAAAAATAAGAGTATAAAACCTGTTAATGAATAGTATTATCTTGCTATAATATTTTGGGAATGTAAAGACATCTACTTTAGTCACTAACCTCAATCAAGTTCTTATCCACAATAAGTTTTAATCTCAACCACTACTTGAACACATCAAGATTATTCCATGCCCATTTGCATATCAAGAACACAATGATGCCAAAGACTCCTTATTGGACAGGAGCTTCCTAACTCCATCTTCTAGTATCTCTCTGAGCACAAGATATTTTTTTGTTTTCCTGAAAAAGAAACAATTTACGAAGAGATGAAACAAAAGTTCAGATTTATAAAATGAATAAAATAGAAGCAGGGGAAGGTACTTTAACAGGTGAGAAAGACAACTTTTTTTCCCTGTAATTAGAAGCTATTGAAAAATGTCAACCAGGTATCACTTACCATAGAAACATCAACTACATTTACAACATAACAATCTTCATTGGTTGGATTGTAACCTTTAGAATATGGCCTACATTATTGATTTAACAAGGTATAAGGTGTTGGAAATTATAATATCAATAAGCTTAAAGGTAACACAAAAAAGGAAAAACCTTCCAATAAAAGAATTCAATAATGCAGATTTCCCACCCTTCCTAGGCCCAAAAACAAAGCACTGCAAAACGTTTCTGTCTGAACGTTGCTTCTTGCGATCCAAACGCCGCCTCCTTGTCACACGGATAACAGATGATGGATCACCAGGATAACCAACGTAAATCAGATTCTTCATAGTAAAAGTTGGGTTTAGAAGTGTCATAAGTGACCACTATAAAGAAAAAGTTAAATTTCGTTAAAACAAACAACAATCAATGTCAATGCAAATAAAATGTTATCATCAATTGTAAGACACACACCCACCCCAGATATACAGTTATAGAATACATATTTAAATTATATAAAGTAACGGAACATGTAACAACAATGGAGCAAGTAAAACTATGCAACCTTGATTCTTGATTTATGTGCCTGAGATAGGATAAAATAGGTTATAGTATAATGATTTAGATCATAGAATAGTGTTGAGGGAATTACTCAGAACTTAGAAGGTGTATATTTATATTGATTCAAGAGTTAAATACATATAAGTACAACAAAGGCAATAAATACAAAACTAAAAAATCTGTAATCATGTAACCTCCTTTGACTTCAAATGATAGTCACGAATCATAAGACCCATTTCCAACAAATATATTCAGGATTAAAAGAGGTTAGAAAAAAAAAAGTTCATGGTGAGTAGAGAGAAAAAGTTTTACTTGTAGATAGGACAAAATACAGCAGAGGTAACAACCAGCCAGGTGCATCATTTGAGGTGAGTGATGACCACTTTTGGTTCTCATGACACTTCTTTATAAAATTCCAAAGGGTAATAACAAGTTCAGTTCTGTAAGCAAGAACATTCATAATTTGCTGAAGTGGCAGCTTGCCGAAGGTAACATGGAAATCATGCAATATTTTTAAACAAAGAACATCATAGCCCAAAGAGCATCCCTCTTTATAAGTGGTGGCATACGTATGTCCTTTTCTAGTTTTTTGTGCTCCTGGTATGCAACAAGAACAAGTTAGAAATTAATTGCTCAAAAGAATAAGGATTCATATAATTTAATATAAAATACCAATCAGTTCAATAAACATTTTCTAAATAAGTAAACATAAAACTACTGATACGAGAAAGAAAAATAATACCATTATCCATCAGGATTTTGTGCTTTTTCAATGTAATGGATTGCTTTAGAAATGCAATAATCGATTTCCTTTCTTCTATGTTTTGGATGTAAATTTCTAAACAGAGTCAATCCCTACATTGCCAATGATATGCACTCAACATACCTATTTCACAAACATTTCACACAATAAGTAGAGAGAATTGGAGAAAATATGAAAGGAGAGAGGACATACCTATTTCAAAACATTTCACGCGGCGAGCTTTGCCATCGATGAGGAGAGAGGACCCGCTGCTAGGGTCTGCAGTGCCTGGGCCTTCTCCACCGTGGCGGAAGGTTGATCGCGGTCCACGTCCTTATCGTTCATCTGAGTGCTTCGCCGAATGCCCAGTTTTTTCCTCCTCCCAATGCCTCCGGAACTCGTCCACAGATGCATCAAACCACTCCAGAAAATCATCGTTCATGTTCACAAGCCAGTCATAGGCGTCGTCGACGTCGCCAGGGAACGCTGCGTGCGCCACAACTCCGATGGCCTCCAGCATCAATGGTGACTCCCTCGCGATTTCCAACAGCAGCCGCTAGGTTATCGGGACTGGGAGCCTTCCCGGGCATTGCCTCCTCCTCATTGTGGTAACCTCACTCTTGTGCTGCACGATTGTGGCTTAGATGTCTATTTTAGGGTTTAAGAGAAAGAGGAAAAGGCTTGCGTGAAGAAGAAAGGAGGAAAGGTGAAAAATGTGGGAAAAATAAAATAAAAATGTAAGTTGGGTATGGGAAATTTTTTGGAAAGGTGGGAATTAGAGAGCATGGGAGGGAAGATACGTTTTGAAAAATTTAAGTGAAAAGAGAAGTTGGAATGGTAAAAGGTGTATTTAATTTCTGGAATCATAAACCTCTTCAAATAACATTCAAAACTCCCACTATTATCAGCACTCAGATAAATTCTTTTAATTATATTAAATAATGTTGATTTGCGGAGGTTTTCTATAACCTCTTCAAAATAACCCCCACAGGATAACAATTTTTTTGTAGTGGTTATGTCAAAAATATATTGTGAAAGTTCAAATTAAAGGAATTATATAATTAACAAATGTTTAAGCATTCATTTTTAAGGTACTTATTTTATTTTATATTAACTTTTAAAATGAAAATTCAAGATAGATATCTTTTTTTATGAAATAAAACAAATAGAGATTGTAAGTCAGTCATCACATTTTGTCACTTGATAACGGTCTAAAAACCGTTATTTTCATGCTTAAATTTGATATCAAAGCACACCTTTTATGAGTTAGAATGAGCTTAGAGTCAAGTAAAACACTTAGTTGAGTCACATGAGAGTCAAAAGTTGTTTTTGGAGATATTATGCTTGTTTTGCAGGGTTTTGATGGGAATTTATCAAGAGCCAAACACTAATATCCTCTACAATATAAGAATCAATGCTTTTTTCTTCATTGAATATTTCTGATGGCTTCTTCCGATAAAAATTAATCGAAGAACCATGATTCTGGAAGTTCTGCGGCTTCCAAGAGTTATATTTCTATTGTTGCCGAATTTGTGACCAAGTCAGGTATATCTAACTCCGCCCTTAATCTTGCTGTTGTTACTAAGGGTAGTAATTGGATAATTGATTCAGGTGCTATTGATCATATGACTTGTGAGCCTCATATATATACTAATTTTTCCTCTAATTGTTCTAAAATTGTTATTATTAATGTCAATGGGGTCTCATCTCCTATTGAAGGTATAGGTACTGTATCCCCCTCACCCTTCTTATCGATTCCTGATGTTTTATTTATTCCTACGTTAAACTGTAATCTTATCTCCGTCAGCAAGTTAACCAAATCAAATTATTGTGTTGCCTTGTTTTACCTAACCCATTGTCTTTTTCAGAACATTCATTCCAAGGAGAAGATTGCCAGCGGTAGAGAGAGTGAATGACTGTATTATCTTGAAAATGTTTCACAATAAACCCATAAAAGAGTTTTGGCTTGTCTTGCAAATGATCACATACAAATAGAAACGAAAAGGAGATTTGGTTATGGCATAGACGGTTGAGACATCCCTCATTTGGTTATTTAAAAAAATTATTTCCATCACTATTTCATAAATGCAATGTTTCTGATTTTTTTTTTGTGAAACTTGTGTTATGGCAAAAAAATCATCGTGTTGTGTTTCCTTTAAGCAATAACAAAATTGATTTTCCTTTTTCATTAATTCACACAATTTAATGATCGTTACACAATTTAACGCATCTATTAAGGTTATTCGATCAAACAATGGATGGGAATATTTTAAGACTGAATTAATATAGTTCATGAACTCTAAAGGCATTTTGCATCAAACTACATGTCCTTATTCACCACAACAAAATGAGGTGGTTCAGAAGAAAAATAGACATATATTATAGGTTACAAGATCACTTTTGATAGATGGTAATGTCCCATCTCATTTATGGGGTGAGGCTGTGAGCTCTGGCGTTTATTTAATTAATTGAACCACTTCTAGTGTGCTTAACTTTTGAAGGCCTTTTGATGTGTTGTCTAATCATTGTATCCTTCCTCCCATAGTTTATTTACCACCTCGTATTTTTGGATGTATTATATATGTTCACTCACACCCACATCAACGTATAAAGCTTGAAGAACGAGCGATCAAATGTGTTTTTGTTGGGTATGAATCAACTCAAAAAGGTTATCGTGCTTACCATCCACCATCAAAGAAAATTTATATTTTTATGGATGTGACATTT
The DNA here is from genome assembly GCA_036885675.1 of Vigna mungo. Lineage (NCBI taxonomy): Eukaryota > Viridiplantae > Streptophyta > Magnoliopsida > Fabales > Fabaceae > Vigna > Vigna mungo. Next base: position 9,462,884 of record CP144698.1, read on the forward strand.
AATGAGCATGATTTTTTTTATGTTGATTCTCCACTTCAGGGAGGCAATGACAGTGAAGTGCATAACCATGATGTTAATATGTTTGATATCTCAGATATAAAATTACATTGTGAAGATAAATTATCATGTGAGGAACATTCTGCAAGAAGTGAGCCAATCCTAAATATGGACACTTCTTTTCTGGATAATACAATGTCTTCTGATCATAACTGATTGGCTCAATCTTCTCTACAGGTTCAGCTTGACTCTTTAGAGGTACCTTTTGATCCTATATCTGATAATACTAATTTAGATGAAATTGATCATGGAATTGATTCTTGTCTGCATGAGACCACCAACACACCAACGACTGAGTCTACTATTGTTCAATATATTCTTCCACCTCGTTCTAACCGTTGTCAACCTCCAGCTAAGTATGAACCAGACCTCCAAGCCAAAGTTAAATATCCCATTAGTAAATATGTGTCATCTCATAGGTTATCATAGTCATATGCATCATTTGTATCTCAATTATCTTCAATTTCTATTCCTAGTAATATACAAGAAGCTTTGGCAGATCCTAGATGGACCAAAGCAATGGTTGAGGAGATAACAACTCTAGAAAAAAACAACACTTGGGATCTTGTGTCCTTACCAAGAGTGAAGAAAACTGTGGGTTGCAAATGGTCTTTACAATTAAACATAAAGCTAATGGAACTATTGAGAGGTATAAAGCACAACTTGTGGCTAAAGGTTACACTCAGTCTTATGGTGTAGATTACCATGAGACGTTTGCACCAGTAGCCATAGGGGAAAGGAGCTAAAGGAAGAATCAAGCTAAAGAAGCTAAGTAATGAACTCGAAGAGTGTGGCTATATTTTGGCAGCAATTCACTATCTCAATTCAAGTTATTTTTACAAGAAATCAAGCTTCTCTTTTATAGATGGAAAAGAGTAATGAGTCGTGCAGAGGAAACTACGGGAATGTGCAAATACATGTGCTGAAGATGCATAACCCAGATTTCAAGCTCCATGCCAAACCCATTTATCACATGTTTAATGGGTTAAATGCTGACTTTGATATGGCTGAGCAAAGAAGGGTTTTGGCTGGGCGCCCTTCTTTTCCTTTGATACTTCAAGGCATCTTTTCATTCATCTTTAGCATTCTTGTTGAATTCCTTGTGCCTTCCTTTGCTTGGCCATCTTTGGCAAGGTTTTCCTCCTTTATTTGGTGATCTACAAAACAAGATAAATGTATTTTAGGTAAAGAGAATCATGTTAAGACTTAGCTAAGGAAAGTTCTTTACGAATCTTTATTCTACTTCCTTTTCTTTAGTCTTAGTTGAAGTTGATACTTCTTTGGATGGGAAGTCCCTAAAGGGGTTGCCATCACTCTATATGGATTAAAACAATCCCCAAAAGAATGGTTTGGAAGGTTTACCAAGTCTATGAAGGCTTTTGGCTATAGAGCAAGTAACTCTAATCACACCTTATTTTTGAAGAGAAGAAAAGGAAAAGGTACAACTTTGATTATATATGTAGATGACATGATTGTTATAGGAAATTATCAAGATGAGATTTCTAGTTTACAATAATACCTTGCATCTGAATTTGAGATGAAAAAACTTGGAAACCTCAAATATTTTTTGGTTATTGAAGTACCTAGATCAAAGCATGGTATTTTTCTATGCCAAAGAAAATATACTATTGACTTGCTATCGGAAACTGGCTGTTGTGGGACTTTTGGCAAGCGTAGCAATAGTCAACTGTAATATAATGATTTTTAAGTAAGAGTGTCAATCCCACGAGCAACAATTTCAATTAAATAGATAAATTTATCTCAAACAACATATATACAAGGGTATCTATTCTTATTCATGATGGATTTTCTTAATTTATACTACGTTGCGTGAAAGTAAAATAATAACAACAAAAAGTTAGAGAAAGTTTAATTTAAGAAGTTGGGATTGAATTCATCTATCTCACTCGTCTGCAATCTGGTTGAATAGAAACATATAGCAACTGAAATTACCAATATTGATGCAACACACAAAAGTCATTTATACCGATTCCTCACATATAAATTTCATAAGATCAGTTCCTTGAATATTGACTCCTCACATATCCAACAAATTGTCTAGCATTTTATTCAAGTGTTATAAGCAAATTGACAAACTGGAATCTATCCCTAGCATCACAGGATATCAAGTATTCTTGTTCAGATTTGATTTTAGAAATACTTTCCAGTCAAATCTAAAACCCACATTCATGAAACTATTGATCAGTAGAATCAAGCATTAAGAGTAGAACAAAAATACAATGTTGAATAAAAACATAAATGCTATATATAAATATCACCAGATTACATCTGAGTTCGAATCGATTACATTCAATCCCAAGAGAAGAGATCAACCACTCATGGCGGCCATTAACATTCTAAGAGATGAAGAAAAAGATTCTACAACTAAAGTGGAAGAAAAACTCTTTGGGTAGCTCTAGGTTTTCTGTTCTCCGCAGCTCTCCGTTTTCTTTCTTTCTTTCTTTCTGCCTCGTGAGTATATATACTGCCCAAATTCTCGCTTAAGCTAAATTATTCTCGCTTAAGCGAGAAGAAACTTCTTGAAGAAGATAGTCATTATCGCTTAAGCTAAATTATTCTCACTTAAGCAAAAATTACTTTTAAAACAATGGCTTCCTAGATGAATCTAGCTTAAGCGAGATCATTCTAGCTTGGGCGAAATGTTGCAGGATTTACTCTTCTCTCTTAATTTACCTGAAATATATACAAAATAGGGATCAAATTTTTTTCTTTTTAATCAACAACTCAGAAACATGTGATTACATTTCATCTTTCTTAGATTGGGGAAAATTGATACAAATGTACCCAATTCAACACAGAAGTGCCAAAATTCCATATGGAAATTTACTACTTTTTTGCATTTATCAGCTGTTTGGGAGTAAATCAGCTGATACACCAATTGAACAAAATCACAAACTCTTTCAATGCTTAAATTCAACTAGCATAGATAAAGGAAGATACCAAAGGCTAGTAGGAAAATTAATTTATTTGTGTCATACACGTCCAAATATCACCCATGCAGTAAATGTTGTTAGTCAATTTATGCATGACCCACGAAAGCTTCATATAGATGTTGTTGAGAGGATTTTGAGATATTTGAAGTCTGTTCATGGAAAAGGAATTTTGTTCTCGAATCATGGAAACTTAAAGGTAGAATGGTACACTGATGCAGATTGGGTAGGTTCAAAAGACGATAGAAGATCTACCTCTGGATACTTTACTTTTGTAGGAGGGAATCTTGTAACTTAGAGGAGTAAAAAACAACATATAGTAGCAAGATCTAGTGCTGAAGCAGAATTCAGAGGCATGACACTAGGTGTATGTGAACTTTTGTGGATTAAAAATGTGCTATCAGATTTGGGCTTTAAACAAAATGAAGCTGAGTTTGTACTGTGACAATACTTTGGCTATAACAATTGTCACAATCCTATGCAACATGATAGAACAAAACATGTGGAGATTGATAGACATTTCATCAACGAGAAGCTTGAAGCTGGAATAATTTCATTTCCTTTCATAAGATCAGAATTGTAGTTGGCTGATGTTCTCACCAAAGGAGTGTCAAGAAGATTGTTTAATGAGTCTCTATTAAAGTTGGGAATTTGTAATATCCATGCACCAACTTGAGTGAGAGTGTTAAGATATGTCAAATATTCTATTAACGGATATTAGGCAATCAAATATTATGTTAAGTTATAATTTAGATATTATTATAATTTATGTAGATTTATGCACATATCATTCCTTTAATAGATAAAGAATTATAGGATCCTTGAATGTATATATATGATACCCTACTATTTGAAATAATAGATCAAACTTATTCTTTAAACCTTATAATAATATATACTTACCAAAATTTATAATAACTATATCCTTCTTTCTTATTTACATTCATGTATAATTAAGTTGTTTCGATAACTAATTTTGTTAAGAACTTGCAACCTTATGCACATAGATTTAGACTTTTTATTTATTATCATTTTTTCACACTTTGAGATGTAAATGTATATGTCGCAACCGGGATGGCGACGGGATGACGAACCGAAAACAAACGGGTTTTAAAAAAAGTTTTGGGAGTCGCCACCAAAATTTATTATGGAAAAACGATGGAAAAACCCTAAAATAAAAGTATGGTCTACGAAAACAGATTTTCAGGTCCGGGAATCGGTTACGCATAAGGAAGGTATTAGCACCCTAGTGCGCCTGCCCAAAGGCAGTACCTCTAATTAAATGTATAAAATTCACGTGGTTTTTCAAAATAATTAATTTTCTCCAAAAATGGAAATAAAATTAAACTAAAATAAATTATTAGGAAACAAAACTATTTTTTTTGTTTTATGAACCCGACAAGGATTTACCTTGGTCCTACGTACATCTATTATGGGACAATCAGGGATCACGTAGTTCTTTATCTAGAAAAAGGTTTGTGAGTTTGTTAAAAAAATGGGTTGATTTATATTTTTGAAAAGTGAACCCGAAAATCAGGGATCAGATAATTTTGATAAAAAGATTTAGTTTAACAAAAATTAACCTTTTTTGGTTTGAAATATTTTGTATTTTTTTTATATTTTCAGAATGGTGGGAAAAAGAAAGGAAACCGACCATAGGCCGGCGCGTACCCTTTATTTTATTATTAAAAAAAACATTATTTGTGTGTAGTAAAAAATACTTTTAGAAAAAAGTTCAGAGCACAATAAAAAGAAAGAGAATGGTGTAAAGATGACATACCTTTTTAGCTTTCAGTACTCCCTTGTTTCTTCTTTGGTGATTGCGGTTGACAGAACCCATATGTATGAGAATCTATTGTTTTCTATACTCTCTTTCTTTCTTTCTTTCTATTGTTTCTGCCAGTTTTTCTCTCTCTCTTTTCTTTCTTTTTCTTTCACAGGGTGTGTATTTATAGCCACATATTGTAATATTATGACAATCTTGTCTTAATTGAGAATTAATTGACAATTAGCAAAATAGGGAAAAAAATGGTCTTGATTGCAATCAAATAATATTCAAGACAAATAATATAATAATTGTCAGAAAATTTGCCCATTTCAAAAAAGGGATCTTATTTTTCTCTTCAGGAAGAAACTGATGCAGCAAAATATATCAATATATTTTAAATTATTGCTTACCATTATTGCCATAATATTGATTCAAATTATTACCATATTAAACTAATATTTCAAAAACATTCTAAAATGATGTGTCCTGCATTAAGGAAGATTATTTTATTATTTCTCTTTTCCCTTTTTTTTTCTTTACCCGCCATTAATTATTGTTCTCCTATTCTTTAATTTTGATTATTTACTTTCTCGGACGAAATTGGGTGTTTACAGCTGCCCCTCTTTATTTAGATTTTGCTAGATAACATGAACTTTGGAGTTTTTTTGTGTTATCATAGTAAAAGCTAAATAAAGATAAAGACACTAATTTCGTTCGGGTCTAGAGAGATGGAAAAAGATTACCTTGGAGCGTACCTGGTAGAGAGTGTAGCAACCTTGTGGATTCTGTTGAAGAGTCGTGACACTTGTGGAGGGTGTGTCGTACCATGTAAACCTTCCTAGAAAGGTGTATGAACCTCGTGAATATCTTTTATTCGGTGCCAGGATGAAAACTGGGCTTTGGTGCCAGGATGATGATTGGGCTTGGGTGCCAGGATGATGATTGGGCTTGGGTGCCAGTATGATAACTGGGCTTTGGTGCCAGGATGATAACTGGGCTTTAGTGCCAGGATGATTACTGGGCTTTTGTTCGTAGGATTCTTTCACTGATGTATCGTTTGAACTGCCTTCCAACGAAGCCATGGATCCCTTGTGGATGTTGGTGAGGCATGGTGTGCCATGCTTTTCTTTTTTTTTCTTTGAGCCGCTATGATAATGCATGCATGATGATGTATGCATGAATGTATGAGTGAAAAAACGTGTGAGACTCATGTATTTTATTACCCCTTTTTTTTAATTAATTCCACGACATCCTTTAAGAAGAAACTCGCACGCAGTGAATTTGCCTGTTATGCTCATTATTTTCGGGAGGCATTTTGAAAATTAAGAGCGACCTTATGAAAGAGATGAAAAAATATTTATACACTATTGTCAATTCCACTTTAAGAGCATTCCCTATCATGGAATCATTATGCATAGAACTTTTTACATAATTAACTTGCAATGGTAACTCCTCTCCGTCCACTTGCCCCTTTTGTACCTTCTTGTCGAATGACCTCTTCATTCTTTGCCGGTAATTGTCCATGGCATGTCGTGGTCAATCTTTTCTCCTCAATGAGATTTAGTTTATCAAACCAGGTTTGAACTCAATCTGCTTTTTCTAACTGGGTTTCCATTAATACTCGTAGGGATGGGATTTCTACCTCGAAGGGTAGCACTGCTTCCATCCCGTATACCAAAGAAAAAAGGTGTTGCTGATGTGTGTACTGATGTGCGGTAACCGTGTAAAGCAAAGGGAAACATTTCATGCCAATCCTTATATGTGACTACTATCTTTTGTACAATTTTCTTAATATTTTTATTAGCAGCTTCGACTGCCCCATTCATCTTTGGACGATAAGGTGAAGAATTATGATGTCGAATTTTGAATTCGTTGCATAATTCTTTCATCATTTGATTGTTCAGGTTTGTGGCAATGAGAAATCGTGATTGTCAACATGCATTTGTTCATTATCGTCCTTCTTCGACAGATACTTGCTACCCATTGGGGGTATTTTGCCCAAGCTAAGAATCTCACATCGAACTGCTTTCGTACTTCATCTTTGATCCAAAGACATCTGGCTTGAGTGGTAACTTATGTTGAATTTTTCTTTCGTGCTGGTGCCGACATTTACCTCTTCTCTCTTGCCCTCTTATATTAAAGATTTCAACCTTTTCTTGATGGGGTTTTATCTCATTAAATCTGGAGAGGGTTCCGGGTCAATCATAATCATCTTCCATGTTGTTGATAGGGCGCTCAAAATTAGGAAAATCAACAATTATTGTCATATAAGTATTATTTGAGTTAAGAAAATTAAGACACGAGATGATTAAAAAACAAAACAAACATCCTTAAATGTTAAACCAAATGCAAAAGAAAGTGTCAACCCGTAACGCACGAACCTCAAGGCTCCGAGAAAAGTAGTGAGGGTAATAAAAAAGCGATTACAAATTTAATAAGCATCACAGGAAAATTCTTTGTCTTCCCATTCTTGAGTTTGCAAATACTTCTTCTTTATCCTCGAGGTATATTTGTAGGAAACCTCTGTCGATCAGATCTTGTTTGTTAGGTACTTCCATGCTCGGCAAGATTGACTTCAACACTAGGTTTGTGCTCTTGGAACTTTAACCATCCTGCATCAATTAGCGATTGTACTGTGGATTTAAGAGCCATGCACCTTTCTGTCGAATGACCAATGCTTCCCCTGTGAAAATTGCATCTTGCATTTGGATCATAATTATGAGGGTACGACGGCTGTACAGGTTTCATGGGTCGAACACTGGCCAAACCCTTCTATAAGAGATGAGGTAACAAATCTGTATATGTCATGGGAATGGTAGTGAAATTTCTCTCTGGGTCCCTCCTAGGATGAGCGCTTTGACCAACGTTCTGATCAGGACCCAAGCCGGTGATAACGGTTGAAAAACCGTTATTTTCATGTGCTATTTTAGACCAAACTACTCCCTTTACTGCTTAGAATGAGCTTGAAATCAAACAAAACTCAATAAATGAGTCAGTCGAGAGTCAAAAGCTGTTTTTAGCGATACTATGCTTGTTTTGCATTGTTTTGCAGCAATTTTGATGGAAGTGAAGAATAGAGGTGAAGATAAAGTCCTTAGACTCAAGATAGAGGAAGAAAATCAAGAAAAGAAGAGTCTAGAAACCGCCCAGCGGCATAATTGCATCGCTGGGCGGCTAAATGCGAGGAGTTGGCACCAAGGCAGTGACGCCTGGCGGTTTTGCGATAAGAGGCAAACTGTCGAGCGGTGGACCCTTGACGCCGTGCGGTAGCGCGATAAGAGGCAAACCGCCGGGCGGCATAAGTGTGATGCCGGGCGGTTGCCTGTTGGGCTCGGGCCTGTTTTCGGTTGCGCTCTTCAACTATAAATAGCCCTAGTGCGATTTCACTCTCATTCTTTTGACAGAAGAGGGCGGCCAGACCTACTTTTCACTCTCTGGAGAGGATATCTTGGATGCTTAGGCTCCTTTTCATCTTTTCTAGGGTTTGCTTTCCATATCTTCCATTATTTTCATCTTGGTTCACCATGACAATGGTGAACTAAACCCTTTTGTTGTTGGGGGAATAATGTAATCTTTTGATACTCTCCTCTATTGAAACTCTTGTTTGAATTATATGATTTTCATATGCGTTTATTATCAATTGTTGGATTTTCATACTGTGCTTAAAGCTTTTATCGTTTAACTCATTCGGTAACTGATATTTGCCTTTATTGATACGGGGACGTACAGTGATGTCACGAACTGGTGAGAATTTCCTTGGTTAAGCAATACCACCTAGGGATAGGGGGTAGGACGACCAATTGTATTTGCTTCTATTTATAATGCGTTGCTAGTTGCTAAGGGAGGCTAGGGATAGCAAGCCGGTAATTAGTAATAGGCCTTTTTTGCCGAGGGATCGGGTTAAGGGGAGGCCAAGAAAGTTTGCATACAATTAGGTGATAAAGCAATTTAAACAAGAGGAGTAAATAAGAGAGAGATGATTAGATGAAATTGTAAACCCCCAACAACTCCATTTATTCATACTCTTTTCTCGTCAACTGAATCACTCATTGCATGTTTATTTTCTGAGTTTGCATTCACCACAACAATTAATTTTTCTTTTACAAGTCTTACGATTTTGATTCATACGAACGATAAGGCCTTTCGAGTCTCATGGGAAGAACGATAATGGGTTTTACCATTTTTATTACTTGAAACGATATGGTACACTTGCCATTCCGTTAACAGCCGACTCCGGCTCTCCAAGCATTATTCGAAGCTTGTGGGGGTTGATAATATCCTGGTTGACGAGATTTCATTTGGGGACCAGGTGTGATGTTGTTCACATAGGGAGGGTAACTCGAGCTTGGTGGATAACCATGAGTGGGAGCATGACCTCTCCACATAGATACTACTGATGTCGCATGCACTCCCTCTTCTTTCTTTTTGCCCGAATTAAAAATAGATTTCTTCGGAGTGGTAGCTTGAGACGTAATTTTGCCACTAATGGGCTGTCGCAACCCACACAAATTTGATGTGCAATTTAAGAAATGCAGTATAGCTAGGAAATGACTCCTAGGTCGTCTCTCAAGGACCAAATGTGGTTCGAGAATTAGGTCAGACACAAAGTTGGGGGAGGGGGGTTTGAAAGTGTTTGAGATGAGAATTAAATTAAATTTAATCTGGAAATTAAATACAATCAAACATAATTAAAAACGTTGAAATAAATGAACAAACACATGAAGACCAAACGGTCCTACAAACGACCGAATGGTACTACATTGAGACCGAACAATATCTAAAGCAAGTGGAGAAATTGGAAAAGTAGAAAGAAAAAGAAACCGAACAAAATAAACGTCATAGTGAACTGAAACAATAAACCGAAGATCATAGACAACATAATCAACTAAAAGAGTAAATTGAACGGTCCTAAAGTAATGTGTGTGAACTAATTAAAATGCAGCTTGGAAATGAAATATTCAAAATAAAAGACTAGGAAGCATATGAAAGCAAATCCCACGAAGCATTGTGCGGCAAGAAAATTGAAATGAGTGCGCGTGTCTAACTTGAATAAAAAGACCGTGTGTGCCTCCCTAATTTAATATTTAGTAATCGTGCAACAATACTTCAAAAATAAATCGATACTTCATGAAAAGAAAAGAAATGTGCTTGGAATAAATAAAATGCATGCTCCTAAAAAAAAGTAAATAAATTAAATGTGCTAGCATCAAACTTTAATCAAAAGCACATTTCTCTAAAATGGCAAGTTTATAAATCTCAAAGTGGGTGTCGGTTGCTCCATTCCAGCCTCCCTTTTCATTCAAGCATGACATGTTCTCATGAATTGAAAATGATAATAAATGCAACAGCAACTGAAAAAGTGTGTGCACACCACGTTGGAATCAAAATATCAATGCAGGAAAATTCGCTCCGTAACAGTGTGCTCTATCTAAAAACAAGATTAATTCTCAACGTCAAATTGCTGCTTCCAAATTAAAAATAACTGAATCCCATTTTCATACATCAAAATGTTCAAAGAAAGCTAAGAAAGAAAGAAATGTGACTCGCCTACTGTCTGCACAACGTCGTCCCTATTCTTCAAGGAATGAAAACGTAAAAACTCTCCTAACCGTAACCCTCCATTGTCTCCTAGTGAATATGCTGTCATAAAGTTTGTCCCTACGTGTGGCGGCTGGTCCTCTTCTTCTGTCCTAGGGTAATGTGCCTATATAAAGTGAAGGCTGGCCTTATTTTTTTGTTAGTTGAATCCGCACCCCTCCAAGCACCAAGTGAATCAGTGGTTGCACCGAGAAGGCCTGCTGAAAGCGTGGAATGAAGTTGCATGTGGGCCGACACGTTGCCGCTGCTTCAAGCTTGCTTGCTGTTTGCACTTGCTGGAAGTTGATGGAATGAAGCTACTGCCGTCTTTCCTGCTGGGCCGAGAAGGCCGGATTGTACAAGCATTGCTGCCATTGCTGAGACGTTGTTGATCATGGCTGTTGACGTGTTGCAATTAGCTGGCCCATCAGCTGCTTGGTTTTTTAAGCTCCGTGGTACACCCTTTCTTTGCTGCCAAGCCCAATGGATGAGCGTTGCACCTTCTCCAAACCGTGGGACCACACTATTCTTTTCTACGGGCCGTGAGCTGCAGCAAACTTAATTACCTTCTCCAAAATAAAATCCCATGCTGCACCACTTCACTTCAAATCATTATTTCTTTTAAAAACCAAGAAGGCCGTGATGATGTGGAGCTGGACTGCTGTTGGATGTGGAGTTGGCACATGGGCTGTTTGAACGTTGCTGCAAGGTGAAGTTGGAGCTGGTTGCTTGCTTGGACTCTCTTCACTGGTGCACATGCTGCCCTTGCAAGCTGCTGGACCGTGAAGGAGTTGGTGGGCGTGTGATATAGGTTGCATGGACCGTGGGGTTCTTTGAAGGCTGGACCCGCTGCAGTGTAGAGTGCAGGTGAAGAATTGGTGCTGGACTGCTTCCCAATCCTGCACCTCTCCTTCATGTGCGTGTGCAGGCCTGAATGTTTGTGTGACGTGCTGCACCAACTTTTAAGTGTGGACCAAGGACAACGTCCTGGAGCTGCGGGGTTTGCTGGGCTGTCCAAAGATTTATTTCTGCATGGGCCTGCTGTTTGGATGTGCACCTGACTGGATGAAGAATGGAGCTGCAGGACCGTGATTTATCCTCAAGCTGCTGGACGTTGTTGATTCTCCAAAGTGCTGTTGGATTCAACAAAATAATTCAAAGCAAAAGTGCTGGCAGTGAGGAATTAAGAGGTGTGTGGGCTGCTGCTTTTAAGATGAATGGTTGCTGGATGCTAAACTGGTGCCCAATCCGTGAAGAACGTGAGTTGCTGCACCCTGGGCCAACACTGCTGGACCGAGTGGTGCTTCAAGCTTCCAGGTCCGTGAGCTGCTGCACCCAATTTCCTGGATGTGTTTCTTTTTAATGTGGACCGTGATATGAGGAGTGCAGCAGGGAGGCGGCATCTTTATTTTTGGTTGAGTCCGTGCCAGCCAGCAGTTTGCACTTCAGCTCCTTCATCAATCATTGTGGGCCGCCTCTAATGTGTTGGGTGCAACTGGACGTGTGAATTTTGTGTCATGGACGTGTGTTGTCTGCACATGGCCGTGAGTGTCTTTCTTCAAGAATAAAAGGATACCATTCAATGTAGCATGCTAATGAAGATAAAAAAATATGTTACGTGCTGCTTCTTTGCTTTAAGCCCCCATCACGTGCTGGCTTGGGCCGTAACACCCCCTTGTTTTTATTTTCTTGAAGCTGCAGTGCATCTCCTTCTTTGCACCAGGCCTATGGACGTTGCATGTGCTTTAAGGGTAATCAGCTTGTTGCCTTTTCCTTTGGGCAAAGTGATGTCCACGTGCTTTAACCTTTCTTCAATTAAATCATGTTTTTCCAATTCCAGCCCATTTCCATGTGCACCTCATTAATTGAATGCATCTTTTCTTTGGACCCAATTGTCATTTCTTTTCAGCCCAAAGTAATTCTCATTTAATCTCCAAATGTCTCAAATTATATTTCCAAAATTTTCCTTGCAATTAATAATGCAAATAACTAGCTCGAAATATCCAAATTAATTAAAATTAGAATTTCCGATCAAATTAAGCACAATCAGCAAAAACAGAAAAATACCGGACATTTAAGCACAATTCCTTGATTAACTCTAGCACAATAAACTAAGTGAAATCAATAAAATATCGATTCATCAAAATAGACCACACTTAGTCTTTTGCACTCCTTGGCAAATCAAGACGAAAATCAGGGAGCAATTCTGAGGACATCAGGAAGTGACACAGACTCAACAGACAGAAAACAAAGACTCACAATGAACGAAACAGAATTACACAGTTCTCAAGACATCTGGACAAAGAAAAGGAAGTAGACAGTATCCAACACATGATCAGAGAAAATAGGTACTCATGAAGTCATCAAAGTAATTCCAAGCATGGCAAAATGATCAATCAGCTCAAGAGGTGAATCAAAAGTAATAGAACCTCACAGATGCACACTATCAGTGTTTCTCTCAAGTGTCTAGGATAAACAATGTCAACTCAATGCAATCAAGAAAGCAAACACAAACAGACTTGGCAAGCCTCTAATATCAACACTCAAACACATATGCATGTTCAAATCAAAAGGTCTTTTATGGATGCGATGGGGCCAAGGAAAATGGAGGATATAATATGAATCAGAAGCTACAAACCAAAAGGAATAGAGGAGCAATGGGGAACAAGTCTAAACACAATCAAATCACACCCAAAACCTCTAATTCAATCCTCTTCTTGACTCCATTATTCACATAATTTTTTATTTTTTTATTTTATTTTTTTTATTTTTTCATTTTTTTCCATTTTTTTTCATCTTGTCTCTTTTCTATTCTCTCTTTCTAGGACATAACTCTAAGAGACAAGATACACAACATATTTACAAAACAAAACAAGAAAAGGAACCAACTAGCCAATTCATCTGAATCTCCCAAGAGACCACACTTATTCCCAAAACAATTTCAAAGCTACAAAATTCCCTAAGGTTAAGCTAGACATGGTTTTTCACTTAGGGCTAGTGTATAAGCTTCAAAACAAAGAAATGGGGAAAGCATAGGCTCAAAAGGGGCATCAATGGATCAAAAAAGGTAGACTCATTTGGCTAGAGAGGCTCAACAAGAAAACTGCCTTTATCACTTTCAAACATGCATATCAATCAAGAATCATAAAAAAGAGTCAAGCCAAGGCATAAGTGCAAGCAATCAAGAGATATATCACACAAACAAGAAAGAACATCAAATGGCTCAAATCTCACACAGGGTATTTTGTCACAATCAATCACCCTCTCAAACATCATAATCATCTTCCAATCAGAGAAAAGCATGGATTTCCAACAAATCAGAGTATCAATGAAGTGAAAGATAAGTCTACAACCTAAACCAAGTCCAGAAATCAAGAGAAACATGCAAAACTGTACACAAGACAAAACAAAAACTACCTAGAAAACAAAAAATTTAATGCAGAAAACATAAAATAATCAAAGACAAATCAGAATCTCCCCCAATAGACCACACTTAAACTACACAGTGTCCTCAATGTGTCACAAGCATAAGATCAGTAATCAGAATAGTCAACAGATCAAAGACAAGTGCAATAGAAGTGAGGAAAGGAGGAGAAGGGAAAGGAAAACTCCCCTGATCATGGTGGCAGTTGCCAATTTTGGACTTTCAGGGAGAGGTCTTCCACCATCGGATTCAGCAAAGAAGTGTTGAGGAAGAACTGCTTCAGTCTCCAAATTTGATCAAGCAGGGAGATGTCCTCCACCGCTGGATCTAAGAAGTAGTGATTTTTGATGAGTGGGTTCAGCTGATGCCTATTAATCTTCAAATTGTCGTGTATACTGGCACCCTTGTCTTCTACCATGGGTGTGTGTTGATCAAATTCATATGTACCTCCTGCAACATGATAAGTGTAATATGGTTTCACAGAAATAACATGCAGGGGTATAACACCCAATCCTAGTGTAACAGGCTGAACCCCAAATATACCCTCAGAACATGAATCAATTTCAGAAATAGAAACAATATCAATCACAGGTTCAGATTCATGTTCAGTGCATGGAGAACAAACATTCAGATGTGATAACACAAAGTGGTTCTCATCATGCAAAGAGGGGGAATGAAAATCATGCTCATCAACAATACAATCATCAATAACATACCTATCAACAAAATGATCATCAACAACAGAATCAATCTTAGATATGCTTACCTCCACTTCCCTAGATGTGGTTAAAGTGGTGGAAGATGAAAGTGGTCTACCTATCTCGAAGGTGTTGCTCATATCCGCTTGGTCCTCAAGATCTTCAGTAGTCTCCTCAAGTGCAATAGTGGGGACATAGGAGTGTGGGAAAGTAGATGGCACAGTAGTAAGATCATGACTCTGCTCCCCATCTCCTATGTGGATGGCACCAACATCATCTGGAAGCTGAACAGCCTGAAATGGTGATTCCTCTGAAATATGAGATTGTTCCTCAGTGAGTTGAGTGGCCATCTGCCCCATCTGATCAGTCAAACTCTGAATGGAAGCACTAGTCTCCTGCTGAAACTCCATGTTCTCTCGCTGGAATTGAATGTTCAGAATAATCATCTGCTCCAATAACTCCTTCAATGTAGGCTCAGAAGTAGTGGAAAGATGAGGAGTTGCTTGGGCAGGCTCATGAAACTACAACTGCTGTGGTTCTTGGACAGGGGGAGGCATACAAGCATTCTGGAATAGTGGTTCTTGATATTGATGCTATGAAAGGCGGAATCTTTCCAAAAAGAGATGCTTAAGATCTTCCCAATTGGCCTTCAATTCAGGAGGAAGATAATAAAGCCACTCCCATCTGCTTCTTCTACTGAATGCAGGAATGCCTTTAAGTAAATGCGATCATCTGGAACATGTGGAGGTTTCATTTCAGAGCAAATGTGTTGGAACCTCTCCAAATGTCTATGTGGGCATTCACCTGCAGAACCATAAAACCTAGGCAGCAAATCTACCAGTCCAGATGTTAGAACGCAATGAACATCATCCTCACTATGTGAAATTGGCTCCCAAAGAGCACTCTCAGGAATGGGAGGATGAGTCATATTGTTCTCAACATAGAAATCAGTAGAATATGCATGAGAAGCAATATCAGAGTAAGATGCAGGAGGAAAATCATAATCATAGGCAGAATAAGCATTACTCACACAACCAAAATAGCTAGGCATGTAGAATGAGGGGTAAGAAGAATGCAATGAAAATATGCAACTAAAGCTTATCTAAATGCAACACACATGATAACAACACACATACAAAAACAAACTCACAAAACAGAACATCACACTCACAACACAAGACAAGACACAACACATACTAACACATCAAAGACCTAAAACCGAACCGTTGGTCCCCGGCAACGGCGCCAAAATTTAATGGCCTGTCACAACCCACACAAATTTGATGTGCAATTTAAGAAATGCAGTATAGCTAGGAAATGACTCCTAGGTCGTCTCTCAAGGACCAAATGTGGTTCGAGAATTAGGACAGACACAAAGCTGAGGGGGTTTTGAAAGTGTTTGAGATGAGAATTAAATTAAATTTAAACTGGAAATTAAATACAATCAAACATAATTGAAAACGTTGAAATAAATGAAGAAACACATGAAGACCAAACGGTCCTACAAACGACCGAACGGTACTACATTAAGACCGAACAATATTTAAAGCAAGTGGAGAAATTGGAAAAGTAGAAAGATAAAGAAACTGAACAAAATAAACATCATAGTGAACTGAAACAATAAACTGAAGATAATAGACAACATAGTGAACTAAAAGAGTAAATTGAACGGTCCTAAAGTAAAGTGTGTGAATTAATTAACATGCAGCTTGGAAATGAAACATTCAAAATAAAAGACTAGGAAGCAATTGAAAGAAAATCCCACGAAGCATTGTGCGGCAAGAAAATTGAAATAAGTGTGCGTGTCTAACTTGAATAAAAAGACCGTGTGTGCCTCCCTAATTTAATATTTAGTAACCGTGCAACAGTACTCCAAAAATAAATCGATACTTCATGAAAAGAAAAGAAATGTGCTTGGAATAAATAAAATGCATGCTCCTAAAAAAAAGTAAATAAATTAAATGTGCTAGCATCAAACTTTAATCAAAAGCACATTTCTCTAAAATGGCAAGTTTATAAATCTCAAAGTGGGTGTCGGCTGCTCCATTCCAGCCCCCCTTTTAATTCAAGCACGACATGTTCTCATGAATTGAAAATGAGAATAAATGCAACAGCAACTGAAAAAGTGTGTGCAGACCACGCTGGAATCAAAATATCAATGCAAGAAAATTCGCTCAGTAATAGTGTGCTCTATCTAAAAACAAGATTAATTCTCAACGTCAAATTGCTGCTTCCAAATTAAAAATAACTGAATCCCATTTTCATACATCAAAATGTTCAAAGAAAGCTAAGAAAGAAAGAAATGTGACTCGCCTACTGCCTGCACAACGTCGTCCCTATTCTTCGAGGAATGAAAACGTAAAAACTCTCCTAACCGTAACCCTCCATTGTCTCCTAGTGAATATGCTGTCATAAAGTCTGTCCCTACATGTGGCGGCTGGTCCTCCTCTTCTGTCCTAGGGTAACGTGCCTATATAAAGTGAAGGTTGGCCTTATTTTTTTGTTAGTTGAATCCGCACCCCTCCAAGCACCAAGTGAATCAGTGGTTGCACTGAGAAGGCTTTTAGGGGATTGGCAAGTGTACCAAATCGTATCAAGTAATAAAAATTGTAAAACCCATTATCGTTCTTCCCATGAGACTCGAAGGGCCTTATCGTTCGCGTGAATCAAAATCGTCAGACTTGCGAAGAAAAATTCAACAATTGTGGTGGATGCAATGACAGAAAATAAATATGCAATGTGTGATTCAATTGACTAGATTTAGGCAATGGATGAATGAAGTTGTTGGGGGTTTACAATTTAATCTAATCCTTTCTCTTTTACTCCTCTTGTTTAAATAGCTTTATTATCTAATTGCATGCAAACTTTCTTGGCCTCCCCTTAACCCGATCCCTCGGCGAAAATGGCCTATTAATAATTACCGGCTTGCTATCCCTAGCCTCCCCTAGCAACTAGCAACACATTACAAAAAGAAGCAAATACAATTGGTCGTCCTACTCCCCTATCCCTAGGTGGTATTTCTCAACCAAGGAAAATCTCACCATTTTGTGCCATTACTGTACGTCCCCATATCAATAAAGTCAAAGTTCAATTACCAAATGAGTTAAACGATAAAGGCATTAAGCACAGTATGAGAATCCAACAATTGATAATAACCGCATATGAAAAACATATAATTCAAACAAGAGTTTCAATAAACGAGAGTATCAAAAGATTACATTGTTCCCCCAAAAACGAAAAGGGTTTAGTTCACCATAGTCATGGTGAACCAAAGATGAAAATAATGGAAGATATGGAAAGCAAACCCTAGAAAAGACAAAAAGGAGCCTAAGCATCCAAGAGATCCTCTCCAAAGAGTGCAAAGTAGGTTTGGCCGCCCTCCTCTATCAAAAGAATGAATTGGAATTCGTAACAGGGCTATTTATAGGTGAGAAGCGCAGTAGAAAAATAGGCCTTAGCCCAGGTGACCACCGCCCGGCGGTTTCCCTCGTGCCGCAAAACCGCCCGGCGTCATGGGTCTACCGCCCGACGTTCAATGCTGGTGCCTTCTCCTCCCGTTTGACCGCCCGGCGCCAGGGATCTACCGTCGGGCAGTACCTAGACTCTTCTTTTCTTTGATTTTCTCGCTTTTCTTGAGTCTATGACCTTCATCTTTATTCCCAATCTTCACTTATGTCAATTTTGCTGCAAAACAATGCAAAACAAGCATAAAATCGCTAAAAACAACTTTTTGACTCTCGACTGACTCATTTATTGAGTTTTGTTTGATTTCAAGCTCATTCTAAGCAATAAAGGGCGTAATTTAGTCCAAATTAGCATATGAAAATAACGGTTTTTCAACCGTTATCACAACCCCAAAATTAGAAATGTGCTTGTTCTCAAGCAAAACAAAAGAAAACCAAAAAACAAAATAGAGCTTGACTTTCTACCCTTTCATCCAATGATTCAACATTTCCAAAGTACATAACAAAACTTACTCAATTTCAGATAATCAGTGAACTCAAATCAAGATTCATGTTTGTTCTCAACTTAATCTAGCTCAAACGTTCCTCAACATATGCTACACAATATGAATGATCAGTCCACCAAACAAAGAATGCAATCATGAACTTTAGAAGTTCTCACAAGCAAGTGATTCACTCAATCACTCAAGTGTTTAGGATAACACTCCACTCTTTATTGTTCACAAGTCACATGAAATAAAGTTGCCATTCATCTTTAAACAATCAACATCTTTCCATGCAAATTCCATCAAAAGGACTTTTCCAAGGCTTGTAATGAGGTTGGGCTATCAAGAAAAATTGGTTTTTCTGGATCACAAAATTCTTGAGTCAAAAGAACTATTTCATCAATGAAAAGGTTCAAGTTTAAACTCTCTCTTTGTCACCAATTTCACTCATTCCCAGCTTCTTCCCTTTTTCTTTTTCATTGAGCTCATCTTCATGCTTTTATTCTTTTTTTTTCTCTACTCATGTATTTTGCTTTTCAACATTTGAGCTCAATGCTTTTCTTTTGCCTTTCCAATTTCCCCATGCAACCCCAAACTTGAACCTTTTCATTCCATACAATTATTCTCAACCCAACTCAAGATAAATAATTTCAAATCAAAGGGTTTCATCCTGTTTCAGGCTAAGGTTAAAAAAGGATATAATCTTTAAAGCTTTTTGGGTGAAAGTTTGGCTAGAAAAGGGTTTTCAAACATGGCCTTGATCATTTGACATTCACACAAAAATCAATCAATCATCAAGATTAAGGCAATAAAATCTATGCTTCAATATGAACAATACATACAACAATAAAATCTCTGGGGCTCAATACCTCACACAACATGCTTTCTCATGCACAGTCGTTCATACATCCTGCTTAGCATCATGACCACAATCGTACTTCATCACACATCTGTTTCACAGGATGTTAACATGCAAACAACTCAATAATCATTCACATTAGATCATCATCAAATAGACTCATCACACAATTTATTCAGTCAAAACATCATCAGAAAGGTCTTCAAGCCAAGCAGACACACTGAAAATAAAATTCAAAAATTTAAAGTGCAAGAGTAAAGAAGAAAATCTAGGTTGCATCCTAGTAGCGCTTGTTTAACGTCGCGAGCCTGACCCAAACCTGTTTAGCACTTGGTAGTAAGTGCAGATCCTTCCAACACCCTTCACTAGGTGTACTTCCCTGCATCCTTCAGTAGATACCGAAATCCTCTAGCATCCCTCAGTAGATGCTATCCAAGTAGCATTCATCAGTAAATGTTGTCAGTGACATCCATCAGTAAATGTCTAACCGTATAGCATCAATCAATAGATGCTAATCTTTCTTATCTTCATTTTCATCCATCAGTAGACACCAAATCACCTAATATCCATCAGTAGATGTTATCATTACTGCCATCAGAAGCAATGCATAACCCAAAAAAAAAAAAAAAAATAAAATAAAATAAAATAAAATAAAATAAAATAAAATCAAATAAAATCAAGTAAAATAAAATAAAATAAAATCAATTCAAATCAAATTAAATCAAATCAAATCAAATAAAATCAAAACAAAATAAAATAAAATCAAAACGAAATAAAAGATAAAAAAAATTCAAAAACTGGGTTGCCTCCCAGCAAACGCTCTTTTAACGTCATTAGCCTGACCTGGGAGAGTTCAAGCACCCATTAGTAGGTGTTGATACTCCTCTTTCTTGATATTCTTTTCTTTTTCTTCTTCCTGCTGAATTTCTTCATAAAGTTGAGAATACCAAGCACATGCTTCTATGTTTCAACCATAGGAACTTTAATCTCCAATTTCTTGAAGATTGCCAGCTTGAACTTTTTTCCCTTCCTATGATTTTTCTTTTTATGAGGAAGAGGTTTTTCATGTGATCTTTTCTTCTGTCCTCTCTTCCTCTTTTTCTCAATCTTCTTCTTCCACTTTCTTTTTTTCTTTTTTCTTATTTTCTTATTTTTTTCTTTTTTCTCAATCACTGCTTGTTCTTTCTCCCCATCTTTCTCTCCCTCACTCAACCTTTTTGCTTCATCTTCCACTATTATCTCTTCATCAATAGCCTCCTCTTCAGGGTCAATTTCAGTACTACTCCCAATAATACCCAAAGACTTCAATACTTTTGTTATCGCATCTTCATCTACCTTTTCATCCTCAATGATGGTAGATTGCCATTCTTCTCCAGGGTTGGTGGCATCATTACTTTTAATAATTCCCAGAGAAATCAATGCCTTTGTTATCTCATCTTCATCTATCTTTTCTTCATCAATAACCTTATCATCTGCAAAGATAGTAGAATAACATTCTTCTCTGGGGTCCACTTTAGTATTAACCCCAATAATGCCCAGAGACCTCAATGCACAAGAGACTTGTTCATCTTGTAAACGTTGTTCAACTTCCCACAACGTTTCTTTTCTCAAAGGGATTGTTTCTATTTTTGATTTTGATCCATGTATGAGTGAGGTTCCCACCAGTGATTGAAATTATTTTGGTAGGATTGAGTGTCCATATAATCAAATTCTTGTTCAAACTGCATCCTACAAATCTTATGCATAAAACTCTAGAGAACATTTATTAGAACAAAAATAAAACAAACATGAAAAATTAAATAATTACGAACAAGTCGAATTCAATCAATTCACACTACTAAATAAGTCAAACCTCGAGTCCCCAGCAACGACGCCAAAAACTTGTTAGTGGATTGGCAAGTGTACCAAATCATATCAAGTAATAAAAATGGTAAAACCCATTATCGTTCTTCCCATGAGACTCGAAAGGCCTTATTGTTCGCGTAAATCAAAATCGTAAGACTTGCGAAGAAAAATTCAATAATTGTGGTGGATGCAATGGTAGAAAATAAATATGTAATGTGTGATTCAATTGACAAGATTTAGGCAATGGATGAATGGAGTTGTTGGGGGTTTACAATTTCATCTAATCCTCTCTCTTTTATTTACTCCTCTTGTTTAAATATCTTTATTATCTAATTGCATGCAAACTTTCTTGGCCTCCCCTTAACCTGATCCCTCGGCGAAAAGGGCCTATTACTAATTACCGGCTTGCTATCCCTAGCCTCCCCTAGCAACTAGCAACGCATTACAAACAGAAGCAAATACAATTGGTCGTCCTACTCCCTTATCTCCAGGTGGTATTGTTTAACCAAGAAAAATCTCACCATTTCGTGTCATTACTGTACGTCCCTGTATCAATAAAGTTTGCATGCAATTAGATAATAATGCTATTTAAACAAGAGGAGTAAATAAGAGAGAGCGGATTAGATGAAATTGTAAACCCCCAACAACTCCATTTATTCATACTCTTTTCTCATCAATTGAAATACACATTGCATGTTTAATTTTCTGTCTTGGCATTCACCACAACAATTAATTTTTATTTCACAAGTCTTACGATTTTAATTCATACGAACGATAAGGCCTTTCGAGTCTCATGGGAAGAACGATAATGGGTTTTACTATTTTTATTACTTGATACGATATGTTACACTTGCCATTCCGCTAACAAGTTTTTGGCGCCGCTGCCGGGGACTCGAGGTTTGACTTATTTAGTAGTGTGAATTAATTGAATTTGACTTGTTTGTATGTTTATTTTTATTTGTGTTTCTGTTCTAATAAATGTTTTCTAGGGTTTTGTGTCTAATTTTTGCAGAATGTAGTTTTCAAGAATTTGATTATATGGACGCTCAATCCTACCAAAATAATTTCAATCACTGGTGGGAACCTCACTCATACATAGATCAAAATCAAAAAGAGAAACAATCCTCTTTGGGAAAAGAAACGTTGTGGGAAGCTGAACAACGTTTACAGGATGAACAAGTCTCTTGTGCATTAAGGTCTCTGGGCATTATTGGGGTTAATACTAAAGTGGACCCCAGAGAAGAATGTCAATCTACTATCTTTACAGATGATAGGGCTAATGATGAAGAAAAGATAGATGAAGATGAGATAAGAAATGCATCGATTTCTCTGGGCATTATTAAAAGTAATGCTGCCATTAATCCTGAAGAAGAATGTCAATCTACCATCTTGGAAGATGATAAGGTAGATGAAGATGAGATAACAAAAGTATTGAAGTTTTGGGTAGTATTGGGAGTAATACTGAAGTTGACCCTAAAGATGAGGCTATTGATGAAGAGATAATAGGGGAAGATGAAATAACAAAAGCATTAATATCTCTGGGTATTATTAAGGGTAACACTGAGGTTAACCCCAGGAAGGAATGTCAAGCCCCTAGTTTTGAAGTTGATAATGTTGTTGAAGAGGAAAAGATAGAGAAGAAAAAACTGAGTGAGGGAGAGAAAAAGAAGGAGAAAGAAGAAGAAGTGGTTGAGAGAAAAGAAAAAAAAATAGAAAATCTGTGAAAATAAAAAAAAAAGAGGAAATCATGGAGAAATAAAAAGAGAAAGTTGAAGGAGAAGATTGAAAAAAAAAGGAAGAGGGGAAAGAAGAAAAGATTATATGTAAAACCTCTTCCTCATCAAAGGAAGAAGAAGAAGAAAAAAAAGGAGAAGGAAAAATCATGTGAAAATTCTTGTACGCAAAAGAAAAATCATAGAAAGGAAAAGAAAGTTAAGTACTTTAGGGAGATCTTCAAGAAATTGAAGAATAAAGTTCCTATGGTTGATACGTGGAAACATGTGCTTGATGTTCTCAATTTTTTGAAGAAATTCAGTAGGAAGAAGAAGAAAAGAATATCAAGCGAGAAGAATATCAACACCTAATGATGGGTGTCTGATTGGCGGCATCCCAACTGTTGTAAAACATTTTATTTTATTTCATTTTTTATTTTTTTAGTTTAGGTTTATTTCATTGTTGAACTTGTAAATATGTGTTTTTTTGGAAAAACATTTTTTGGGTAGCATCTACTGAAGGATGCTAATCTTTGGTATCTAGTGAAGGATACCCGGATCGTTAACCTACTGATGGGTGTTGGTAAGTTTCGCTCTTTCTGACAAGTGTTAAACAGGTCTGGGTCAGGCTCGTGACGTTAAACAAGCGCTACTTGGGAGGCAGCCCAGTTGATTGTTTGTTTTCAAACACTGTCTGAGTGCATTATAGGTTTGCATGTGCATTTGAGTGAGGAAAGTTTTGTAATTGAAAAAATAAAGGCAAAAATCAGGTGCGACAGGAAAGAATCACGCGAGGGCAAGCAAAGAAAAGGGAGAAAAAAATTGACCTGCACCGCCGGGCGGTGCACTTAAACCGCCACGCGGTAGCGGCGAGAATCCCAGCCTAAGCCTTTAAAGCTGGGCGGTTTTGGGGTTCCACTCTTGTTACCTCTCCTTTGCATTCCGCCAAGCGATATTCTCTGACCCTAGCACCTAATTTGCGCCTTCACAAGGGTTTCCAAAGAATTTTCCCACATTCCCCTACCACTTACTCACTAAAACCTAATTCCTTGCTTAAAATTTGGGGTTTTTGGTGAGAATAGGGCTTTAGAAGTTGTTCATTATCATTTTGGAGAAATTCTTGCAAGCATTTTAGCATCTGCACTCAAGTAAGTTATGCAATTTCATTTGTGGTTTCTGAATTTTGGAATTTTACAATGAACATGCTTAGGAACATGACAAATTAGGGTTTCTTTGCATGAATTATTGTGACCGATTAAACTGTATGGATTTAGTCTGCATGAATGAAATTGATGTTTAGATGGAGGTTAGGGCTGTTTCAAACCAATTTTGCGAAAAACGCTGGCGCACCGCCGGGCGGTAGTGTATGACGTCGGGCGGTGTTGCAACCTGATGAATACCGCCAGACGGTCCTTTTGGGTGCCGGGCGGTTTGCCTCAAATTCTGTTGAATAACTGAAATTTAAAATCCTGTGGTGTGCTTGAATTGTATTTGATGCAGGAATGGCCTCAGCATCAAGAAGGAGAAACACCGGTAGCAAGAGGAAGGAGCCTGAAAGGCCAAGAGGATTTGACTCGCAGAGGTTCCTCTCTAAACAACATGAGGACCATTTTGCAACTGTACAAGAGAGGAGACTGCTGATGGAGAGGAAGGCTTCCTTCCTCCCTGACTTAGTTCTAGAATTTGGAGCAGAGATTCTGAGGAGAGACTGGGAGAAGCTGACTACTTACCCTGCACCAGCTAGTATTGAGTTGGTGAGGGAATTCTATGCTAATGCCATATACAGAAGTGGAGTTGTTGCTGGAAGGTATAGGAGCATGTTATTAAATATGACCCCGATACCATAAACACCTTCTTAGGCACTGAATGGCCAAGGGAGCAGTGCCAGTATGCGGCACAGGTTGACATGTTTAATGAGATAGCTGAGGTTGAGAGGATTATGTGCCTTCCTGGGAAGCATTTTCAGACCAATCCCCATGGAGTACCGGTCAACATTAGGAGGTTGGATTTGACACCTTTGGCATGATACTGGATGACATTCACTCATGCCAACATTCATTCATGCTCCCATATCTCTGATGTCACGATGCACAGGATTGTTCTCATTTTCTGCATGTTGAGACAGATGGATGTGAACGTCGGCCAAATCATCGCCGACGAGATACAGAGTTGTGCCACTACAGTGAGTAGCAGGATGCCACTGGGACATCCATCTTTGGTTACTTTTCTTTGTCGACAGGCTGGGGTGGATACTGCAGTTCTCCCATATAAGAGACTCAGGAATCCCATTGATGCATCTTACTTTCATCAGTTCTGTGCTGAGGAAGGAGCAGCACCCAAGAGACGTCCCAGAAGAGCTGCAACATAGCAAGAGCAGGTGCCTGATGATGCACCAGCACAACATGCTGAGCCATTCTAGATGCGAGACATGTATATGTCTCTACTGGAGGCTAAGATGGATTCTCTTCGCAGGGGACAGGTAGCTCTTGCTGAGATCTCAATAGGGCAATATGATTATCCACCAGCCCACAGGTGGACTATGGATGAGTTCTACAGCGTGTCGGCTTGGCCTCAGGAGCAAGGACATGGTAGTGGAGCTATTGGAGCAGCAAATGAGGATGAAGATGATGAAGAGAACCAGGAGGATTCTAATGACAGCATGGGATGAGTGAGGGCATCTACTGAAGGATGCCCATACTGTAGATAAAGTTTTATTTTCTCTTTTGACATTGCATTTTGAACTTGTAGAATAGGTTGAATTCTATTTTCTATGTGTATGCTTGACTTAATACTTTTCTGAAAATGTTTGACCGACTAATTGCATGAGTCTGTTTAATGATGATCTGATGTGAGTGATTATTGAGTTGCATTGCATGTTGATATCCTGTGAACAAATGTGTGCTGAATTGTGATTGTGGTTGTGATGTTAAGCAGGGTGTATGAATGAATGTGTGTGAGAAAACATGTTGTGTGAGGTATTGAGCTTCAGAGTCTTTATTGTTGTATGAAATTATTCACAGGAAAGCATGCATGATATTGCCTAAATCTTGACGATTGATTGAATTGCATGTACATGTCGTATGATAAAGGCCATTTTTGAAAGCCCTTACTTAGCCAAATTTTACCCAAAGTGCTTGAAATTTTATACCTTTTTTGAACCTTGGCCCTTGATAACAGTTGAAAAACCGTTATTTTCATGTGCTATTTTAGACCAAATTACTCCCTTTACTGCCTAGAATGAGCTTGAAATCAAACAAAAGTCAATAAAAGAGTCAGTCGAGAGTCAAAAGCTGTTTTTAGCGATATTATGCTTGTTTTGCATTGTTTTGCAGCAGTTTTGATAAGAATTGGAAATGAATGGAAAGAAAGGTTGCAGATCAAACGGTTGCAGTGCAGAAAAGTCAACCAGAATGCAGAAAAGTCAACCAGTCAACCAGTTGACCAGAGTGCAGTTGACCAGCGCCGAGCGGTGGACCCCTGGCGCCGGGCGATGGCAGAAAGCGCCGGGCGGCCGTTTTTGGCGCCGGGTGGTCCTGCGGCGTGAGGCAAAGCGCCGGGCGGTAAACTCCTGCCGCCGGGCGGTTCTCTAATGGGCTTGGGCTTGAATTTATTTACTTTTCTTGGTTATAAATAGCCTTGTGACGAATTCCAATTCATTCTTTTGACAGAGGAGGGCGGCCAGACCTACTTTGCACTCTATGGAGAGGATCTCTTGGATTCTTAGGCTCCTTTACGTCTTTTCTAGGGTTTGCTTTCCATATCTTCCATTATTTTCATCTTGGTTCACCATGACTATGGTGAACTAAACCCTTTTTGTTGTTGGGGGAACAATGTAATCTTTTGATACTCTCGTTTATTGAAACTCTTGTTTGAATTATATGTTTTTCATGTGCGGTTATTATCAATTGTTGGATTCTCATACTGTGCTTAATGCCTTTATCGTTTAACTCATTCGGTAATTGAACTTTGACTTTATTGATACGGGGACGTATAGTAATGACACGAAATGGTGATATTTTCCTTGGTTAAGCAATACCACCTAGAGATAGGGGAGTAGGACGACCAATTGTATTTGCTTCTGTTTGTAATGCGTTGCTAGTTGCTACGGGAGGCTAGGGATAACAAGCCGGTAATTAGTAATAGGCCCTTTTCGCCGAGGGATCGGGTTAAGGGGAGGCCAAGAAAGTTTGCATGCAATTAGATAATAAAGCTATTTAAACAAGAGTAGTAAATAAAAGAGAGAGGATTAGATGAAATTTTAAACCCCCAACAACTCCATTCATCCATTGCCTAAATCTTGTCAATTGAATCACACATTGCATATTTATTTTCTGTCATTGCATCTACCACAATTATTGAATTTTTCTTTCAAAGTCTTACAATTTTGATTCACGCGAACGATAAGGCCTTTCGAGTCTCATGGGAAGAACGATAATGGGTTTTACCATTTTTATTACTTGATACGATTTGGTACACTTGCCAATCCACTAACAAGTTTTTGGCATCGTTGCCGGGGACTCGTGGTTTGACTTATTTAGTAGTGTGAATTGATTGAATTCGACTTGTTCGTAATTATTTAATTTTTCATGTTTGTTCTATTTTTGTTCTAATAAATGTTCTCTAGAGTTTTATGCCTAAGATTTGCAGGATGCAGTTTGAACAAGAATTTGATTATATGGACACTCAATCCTACCAAAATAATTTCAATCACTGGTGGGAACCTCACTCATACATGGATTAAAATAAAAAAGAGAAACAATCCTCTTTGAGAAAAGAAACGTTGTGGGAAGCTGAACAACGTTTACAGGATTAACAAGTCTCTTGTGCATTGAGGTCTCTGGGCATTATTGGGGTTAATACTAAAGTGGAGCCCAGGGAAGAATGTCATTCTACTATCTTTGCAGATGATAAGGTTATTGATGAAGAAAAGATAGATGAAGATGAGATAGCAAAGACATTGATTTCTCTGGGAATTATTAAAAGTAATGCTGTCACCAACCCTGGAGAAGAATGGCAATCTACCATAATTGAGGATGAAAAGGTAGATGAAGATGAGATAACAAAAGTATTGAAGTCTTTGGGTATTATTGGGAGTAGTACTGAAGTTGACCTTGAAGAGGAGGCTATTGATGAAGAGATAATAGTGGAAGATGAAGCAAAAACGTTGAGTGAGGGAGAGAAAAATGAGGAGAAAGAATAAACGGTGATTGAGAAAAAAGAAAAAAATAAGAAAATAAGAATAAAGAAAAAAGAGTTCACATGAAAAACTTCTTCCTCATAAAGAGAAAATTCATAGGAATGGAAAAAAGTTTAAGCTGGCAATCTTCAGGAAATTGGAGATTAAAGTTCCTATGGTTGAAACATGGAAGCATGTGCTTGGTATTCTCAACTTTATGAAGAAATTCAGCAGGAAGAAGAAAAAGAAAAGAATATCAAGAAAGAGGAGTATCAACACCTACTGATGGGTGCCTGAACTCTACCGGGTCAAGCTAATGACGTTAAAAGAGCGCTTGCTGGGAGGCAACCCAGTTTTTGAATTTTTTTTATCTTTTATTTCGTTTTTATTTTATTTTATTTTGTTTTGATTTGATTTGATTTAATTTGATTTGAATTTATTTTATTTTATTTTATTTTATTTTATTTTATTTCATTTGATTTTATTTTATTTTATTTTATTTGATTTGATTGTATTTGATTTGATTTGATTTGATTTGATTTGATTTGATTTTATTTGATTTGATTTGATTTTTTTGGGTTATGCACTGCTTCTGATGGCAGTAATGATAACATCTACTGATGAATGTTAGGTGATTTGGTGTCTACTGATGGATTCCAATGAAGATAAGAAAGATTAGCATCTATTGATTGATGTTATATGGTTAGACATTTACTGATGGATGTCACTGACAGCATTTACTGATGAATGCTACTGGATAGCATCTACTGAGGGATGCTAGAGGATTTCGGTATCTACTGAAGGATGTAGGGAAGTACACCTAGTGAAGGGTGTTGGAAGGATCTGCAATTACTGACAAGTGCTAAACAGGTTTGGGTCAGGCTCGCGACGTTAAACAAGCGCTACTAGGAGGCAACCTAGATTTTCTTCTTTACTCTTGCACTTTAAATTTTTGAATTTTATTTTTAGTGTGTCTGCTTGGCTTGAAGACCTTTCTGATGATGTTTTGACTGAATAAATTGTGTGATGAGTCATTTGATGATGATCTGATGTGATTAAGAATTGAGATTGTTGCATGATGATATCCTGTGAAACAGATGTATGATGAATTATGACTGTGGTCTTGATGCTAAGCAGGGTGTGTGAATGAATGTGTGTGAGAAAGCATGTTGTGTGAGGTATTGAGCTCCAGAGTTTTTATTGTTGTATGAAATTATTCACAGGAAAACATGCATGATATGATTGATTGAATTGCATGTACATGTCATATGATAAAGGCCATTTTTTGAAAGCCCTTACTTAGCCAAATTTTACTCAAAGTGCTTGAAATTTTACACCCTTTTTGAACCTTGGCCCTAAACAGAATGAAAACCCTTGTGCTGAGATTATTTACTTTGAATTGGGTTAATAACTGTAATTATATTCAAGGTTCAAGTTTGGGGTTGTGGGGAAAGTTTGAATGGAAAAAAGAAAGGCATTGAGCTCAAGTGTTGAAAAAGAAAAATATACATGAGAAAGAGGAAAAATCACGAAAGATGAGCTCAATGTAAAAATAAAAGAAAAAGGGAAGAAGTTGGGAACAAATGAGATTGGTTGAGAAAGAGAGTTAAACTTGAACCTTGAATGATGAATAAGCTCTCTTGATTCAAAGCTTTTGTGATCCAAAAAAACTAGTTTTTCTTGATAGCCCAGCCTCATTACAAGCCTTGGAAAAGTCTTTTTGATGGCATTTGCATGTGATGATTTTGATTGTTTGAGATGAAAGGCAATTTTATTTCATGTGACTTGTGAATGATTTGGAGTTGGAGTGTTACCCTAGACACTTGAGTGATTGAGTGAAACACTTGCTTGGTGAGAAATTCTAAGTTTCATGATTGCATCTTTGCTTAGTGGATTGATCATTCATAATATGAAACATCTGTTGAGGAATGTGTGAGATAAATGAATTGAAAGCATGCATCTAGATTTGATCATCACTGAAGATCTGAAATTGAGTAGTTCTCATCATGTACTTTAGGAATCTTGAATCATTGGATGAAGGTGTAGAGAGCCAAGTTTTGTTTTATCTTTAGTTTTGTTTTGTTTTGCTTGAAGACAAGCAAATTTCTAAGTTTGGGGTTGTGATAACGGTTGAAAAACCGTTATTTTCATGTGCTATTTTAGACCAAATTACTCCCTTTATTTACTGCCTAGAATGAGCTTGAAATCAAACAAAACTCAATAAATGAGTCAGTCGAGAGTCAAAAGCTGTTTTTAGCGATATTATGCTTGTTTTGCAGCATTTTTGATGAGAATTAGAAATGACTGGAAAGAAAGGTTGAAGATCAAACGGTTGCAGTGCAAAAAAGTCAACCACAATGTAGAAAGGTCAACCAGTCAACCAGAAAGTCAACCAGTTGACCTGGCGGTGGACCACTGGCGCCGGGCGGTGGCAGAAAGCGCCGGGCGGCCGATTTTGGCGCC
The DNA here is from genome assembly GCA_036885675.1 of Vigna mungo. Classification (NCBI taxonomy): domain Eukaryota; kingdom Viridiplantae; phylum Streptophyta; class Magnoliopsida; order Fabales; family Fabaceae; genus Vigna; species Vigna mungo. The sequence goes on from CP144698.1 coordinate 9,493,363, forward strand.
GGGTGGTCCTGCGGCTTGAGGCAAAGCGCCGGGCGGTAAACCCCTGCCGCTGGGCGGTTCTCTGTTGGGCTTGGGCTTGAATTTTGTTACTTTTCGTGGTTATAAATAGCCCTGTGACGAATTCCAATTCATTCTTTTGACAGAGGAGGGCGGCCAGACTTACTTTGCACTCTTTGGAGAGGATCTCTTAGATTCTTACGCTCTTTTTCGTCTTTTCTAGGGTTTGCTTTCCATATCTTCCATTATTTTCATCTTGGTTCACCATGACTATCGTGAACAAAACCCTTTTTGTTGTTGGGGGAACAATGTAATCTTTTGATACTCTCGTTTATTGAAACTCTTGTTTGAATTATATGTTTTTCATATGCGGTTATTATCAATTGTTTGATTCTCATACCGTGCTTAGTGCCTTTATCGTTTAACTCATTCGGTAATTGAACTTTGACTTTATTGATACGGGGACGTACAGTAGTGGCACGAAATGGTGAGATTTTCCTTGGTTAAGCAATACCACCTAGGGATAGGGGAGTAGGACGACCAATTGTATTTGCTTCTTTTTGTAATGCGTTGCTAGTTGCTAGGGGTGGCTAGGGATAGCAAGCCGGTAATTAGTAATAGGCCCTTTTCGCCGAGGGATCGGGTTAAAAGGAGGCCAAGAAAGTTTGCATGCAGTTAGATAATAAAGCTATTTAAACAAGAGGAGTAAATAAAAGAGAGAGGATTAGATGAAATTGTAAACCCCCAACAACTCCATTCATCCATTGCCTAAATCTTGTCAATTGAATCACACATTGCATATTTATTTTCTGTCATTGCATCCACCACAATTGTTGAATTTTTCTTCGCAAGTCTTACGATTTTGATTCACGCGAACGATAGGCCTTTCGAGTCTCATGGGAAGAACGATAATGGGTTTTACCATTTTTATTACTTGATACGAATTGGTACACTTGCCAATCCGCTAACAGCCCTAAATAGAATGAAAACCCTTGTGCTGAAATTATTTAATTTGAATTGGGTTAATGACTGTAATTATATTCAAGGTTCAAGTTTGGGGTTGTGGGGAAAGTTTGAATGACAAAAAGAATGGCATTGAGCTCAAGTATTGAAAAATACAAATATACATGAGAAAGAAAATCAAGAAAAAAGGAGTTTAGAAACCGCCCAGCGGTAGAATTGCACCGCTGGGCGGCCAAATGCGAGGAGTTTGCACCAAGGCAGCGACGCCTGACGGTTTTGCAGTACGACGCAAACCGCCAGGCGGTGGACCCCTGACGCCGGGCGGTTTTGCGGCAATGAGGCAAACTGCTGGGTTGCATAAGTTTGACGCCGGGCGGTTGCCTGTTGGGCTCGGGCCTGTTTTCTGTTGCACTCTTCAACTATAAATAGCCCTAGTGCGACTTCATTCCTATTCTTTTGATAGAGGAGGGCGGCCAGACCTACTTTTCACTCTCTGGAGAGGATATCTTGGATGCTTAGGCTCTTTTTCATCTTTTATAGGGTTTCCATATCTTCCATTATTTCCACCTTGGTTCACTATGAAAATGGTGAACTAAACCCTTTTGTTGTTGGGGGAACAATGTAATCTTTTGATACTCTCTTTTATTGAAAGTCTTGTTTGAATTATATGATTTTCATATGCATTTATTATCAATTGTTGGATTCTCATACTGTGCTTAATGCCTTTATCGTTTAACTCATTCGGTATATGATATTTGCCTTTATTGATACAGGGACGTACAATAATGTCACGAAATGGTGAGAATTTCCTTGGTTAAGCAATACCACCTAGGGATAGGGGGTAGGACGATCAATTGTATTTGCTTCTATTTGTAATGTGTTGCTAGTTGCTAGGGGAGGCTAGGGATAGTAAGCCGGTAATTAGTGATAGGCCTTTTTCGCCGAGGGATCGGGTTAAGGGGAGGCCAAGAAAGCTTGCATGCAATTAGATAATAATGTTATTTAAGCAAGAGGAGTAAATAAGAGAGAGCAGATTAGATGAAAGTGTAAACCCCCAACAACTCCATTTATTCATACTCTTTTCTCGTCAATTGAATCACACATTGCATGTTCAATTTTCTGTCTTTGCGTTCACCATAACAATTAATTTTTATTTCACAAGTCTTACGATTTTAATTCATATGAACGATAAGGCCTTTCGAGTCTCATGGGAAGAACGATAATTGGTTTTACCATTTTTATTACTTGATACGATATGGTACACTTGTCATTCCGCTAACAGTGTGCCCATAGCGTTATGTATTTGAGGGTGAGCATTATCCTCGGCCTTTGCAGACAAAGTATCTCCTGCAGTTTTCATGGCTTTCAAAGCCTCTAAAATTTGACCGACTTGATCCTTTAGTTGGCTAATATCGGCCTTTACAGTTTCACGTTCCTCTTCCAAATCTTCCATAGCTTTGGCGTTTGGTCGAGTCCTATAAGGATGATGTGGAAGTCTCGCCGTTGTTTTTTTTTATTTAACTTTAAACAATTTTTATTAATTTGGATTAGACGAAAAAATGAATTACGTGAAAATGCAGAGATGATGCATGCTAGAAAAAAAAGGTGGAAATCATGGTTCCTTGATATCGTTGTAAGAGAAATTAACACAGCCTGATACCATCGCAAACAAACCAAACTTTATTTAAACTGAAAAAACGACTACGAGTTATGAAAATATCAGTTCTTCATAGTCTTCATTTGCTTTCCTAAACTTACCAATCCCGTCATATTCATGTCGGGGACTTTAATGTGTGGTCTTCTTCTTAATATGGCAAGATTAGTTTGTTGCATAGTTTCAGATTCCATGTTAAGTTCCAACCTTTACGATATCAAGCAACTATGTGATTTCCGCTGGTATTGGTAGTAAAATATGTTGCTAATGCATGAGATGTATGAAAACATATATGCCGAATAAATAATTAAAAGACAACATGCTTTATGCCTCTAAAGTAGGTATAATGTTTTTAATGTTTAAGCAATGTATATGCAATCTCACGGGGATGGCTCCCTAAACCTAAGATCAAGGCCACCAGAGCTATGGTCCTTTTCACAGCTTTTCCACAACAGTTGATCACAACTAGGTGTGAAATTGCATGTAAAGAGAACAACAACTGGCTGGGGTTTTCACGATAGCCAAACTGGAATCTGTCCAGACGTGACACCACTACACAACCCCTCTAATTCTATGTTACACTCAGACCCGGGTATAGGGTCCCACTCATGATATGTCCAGTAATAATAATGAGAATAAAAGCATATAAATAAATTACAAGAATAAATAAAGACAATCATTTATGTAAATAAAAGGGAAATAAAATAAAATAAAATAAAATAAAAATGAAATAAAATAAAATAAAAAATAAAAAAATAAAGAAGAACTACATCAATTTTGAACATTTAATTAATAAGGCCTGATTCTTTATGCCTCCCCAGTGGAGTTGCCATCTATCGCAATCGGGATCGCGACGGGATGGCGAACCGAAAAACAAACGGGGTTTTAAAAAAAATTTTGGGAGTCGCCACCATAATTTATTATGGAAAAACTATGGAAAAACCCTAAAATAAAAGTATGGTCTACGAAAACATATTTTCAGGTTCGGGAATCGATTACGCGTAAGGAAGGTATTAGCACCCTAGCGCGCCTGCCCAAAGGCAGTACCTCTAATTAAATGTATAAAATTAACGTGGTTTTTCAAAATAATTAATTTTCCCCAAAAATAAAAATAAAATTATACTAAAATAAATTATTAGGAAACAAAAATATTTTTTTGTTTTATGAACCCGACAAGGATTTGCCTTGGTCCTACGTACATCCATTAATGGACAATTAGGGATCACGTAGTTCTTTATCTAGAAAAAGGTTTGTGAGTTTGTTAAAAAAAATGGATTGATTTATATTTTTGAAAAGTGAACCCGAAAATTAGGGATCACATAATTTTGATAAAAAGATTTAGTTTAACAAAAATTAACCTTTTTTGGTTTGAAATATTTTGTATTTTTTTTTATATTTTCAGAATGGTGGGAAAAAGAAAGGAAACTGATCATAGGCCGGCGCGTACCCTTTATTTTATTATTAAAAAAAACATTATTTGTGTGTAGTAAAAAAAACTTTTAAAAAATGGTTCAGAGCAGAATAAAAAGAAAGAGAATAGTGTAAAGATGACATACCTTTTTAGCTTTTAGTACTCCCTTGTTTCTTCTCTGGTGATTGCGGTTGACAGAACCCTTATGTATGAGAATCTATTTTTTTTCTATACTCTCTTTCTTTCTTTCTTTCTATTGATTCTGCCAGTTTTTTTTTTCTCTCTCTCTCTCTCTCTCTCTTTTCTTTCTTTTTCTTTCACAGAGTGTGTATTTATAGACACATATTGTAATATTATGACAATCTTGTCTTAATTGAGAATTAATTGACAATTAGCAAAATAGGGAAAGAAATGGTCTTGATTGCAATCAAATAAATCAAATAATATTCAAGACAAAATAATATAATAATTGTCAGAAAATTTGCCCATTTCAAAAAAGGGATCTTATTTTTCTCTTTAGGAAGAAACTGATGCAGCAAAATCTATCAATATATTTTAAATTATTGCCATAATATTGATTCAAATTATTACCATATTAAACTAATATTTCAAAAACATTCTAAAATGATGTGTCTTGCATTAAGGAAGATTATTTTATTATTTCCCTTTTTCCTTTTTTTTCTTTGTCCGCCATTAATTATTATTCCCGTATTCTTTAATCTTTGATTATTTACTTTCACGGACGAAATTGGGTGTTGAGAGTATACACAATTTTTACACTTGATTAACTAATTCCTAATTAATTATTAGCATTGACCATACTACATATCTTGCAACCATAATTTGGTGGTTATGAGAATGACTCCAATTTACTCGACACTTAGGTCCATCACAATTCTATTAATCAACCAATAACTAAACCTTTTAATAAAGTTTCAACCATATATTATTTTCCCCTCACAAGTTCATTGCAACGTGACGCATGTCAATTTATTTACTACAATCACACACTATATATACTTCACTTCCAACATACACTATTTTTTCTCGATTCTAATATAACAGTTATACAATGTTTTGCTATACTTATTTTAAATTTTAAAATATAAAATTTTAAAGAGAAATCTAAAAATGATAATTTTGATAACTTATATCTTAGGGTGTGTTCGTTTGGTAAGATTTGGGGGAGATGATTTGAATGGATTTGAGTAGATTTGAAAGTAATTTTTTTGTTGTTTTTTTGAGTGGATTTGTGAGTAATTGAGAGTGGATTTGAGGATAAAGTTTGTGAGAATTAGTGTAGGATTTGATTGATGTGACAAATTTAAAAAATTAGTTTAATTTGTAGAAATTGAAGATTACTAAAATACCCCTAGTTATTAAAGTAATATAAAATGTTATTTATTAATTTTATATTTAATTCTAAAAATGTTTATAAAGAGTAAAAAAATTAAAATTAATTATTAAAATTAATTTCAGAAACATAAAAAATTTATATTTTTAAAGGAGTAGTGTTTTAAATGTCAGAAAAATGACATTTAACATAATAAAAATAATATATATAACTATGGAATGAGTGTGTTACAGAGAGGTTAAATATGACATTTCTCTACAAATAATCTTAAATCCGCTCATATGCACGAGGATGGGAAAAAGTATATATCATGCGATCATTGCTTTTACTTGTTCGCAAATCCGCACAATCGACATAGAAATTCATTCAAATCCATCTCCGCTAATCTGCACCTACAGTAAATCTTTGCAAACGAACACACGCTTAATCATGAACCGAAAATTATTTTGATTAATTGAAGTATATGTGTGAATCTTGTCTCTGAGACTATCAGAAAAATCCAACGGGTCTATAAATAAATTAATATGTAAGCAAAAGACAAAGATTGGACATTACCAAGTTGGTTGTGTGGTTCAAATAATATAAACAAATAAGTAAGCTATGGTGTCCTATAAAAAATCAGAAAGAACTGAAACCATTGTAGATACAGTTGTCATCAATTATTTATTAACACAAACTTTGGCGGCAACAGGGAAATTACATGCACAAACTTAATTGGTTTAAAATCATTTGTTTTAGTGTGTTTTTGTAGAAATAAATGCGACATTGTGTTGTACAATGTGTTGTCTTGCTAGTATCGTCTGATAAGGGTAGCGATATTTTAATAACGAGTTTTTGACAACGCTTTTGACAACGTCACGTGTTGCGTTGTAATTGGGTGCATTTGAAATTATTTTTTAAAGGAAAAACTGATTTTGCAAAGGGCTGAAACTTGAACATTTGTATATTCCGAAACTACCCTCTTTCTTTCAGCACTCTCTCATTCTTTCGAAACACACTCTTTCCTCTTTCCTCCATTTTAGGTTTTCACTTTCTCTCATGAAGTTCTCTCTTTTTCATTTTCTCTCACCAAGTTCTATCTCTCCATTTGGTTAAGGCCTCGCAGTGGTGGATTATTGTGCAATGGGTTCATTCGGTGATATTGGTTCTTCGAACAAGGTATGAACTTTTTCCCTTTTCTGTTATCTTTTGTTGCTGGGTTTTTGGTTTTTTTGCTTTGCTCATTTATCTGGTATTTGTTTTTGTTCATCCGGTGACATAGGTTCTTCGAACAAGATATGAATATTTTCCCTTTTCGGTTATCGTTTTTTGGGGCTGGGTTTTTTGTTTTTGACTTTGGTGGTGATTTTGCTGGTTTTTGGTAAAGTTAAATGTTTAATAAATTTCATCATGGGAGATGTGTTTTATGAGATGTTGCCTTTTAAGTCTTGTGTTATTCTAATGCTCTCCCCCTCCTGTTAAATAGAGGTTTTGTGTTGGATCTTGACGGGAGAACGACAGACTTCAACCATTTTTCTTCACCTTCTGCTGCTGATTCTTTCAATCAAACAACATAAACCTTAATTATCAGTCATCAAACATGCAGACTTCATCACTTCTGCATCAGCTAGTTGTTGGAACTTCAGTAACACATGGTCAGCTTCAAAAGCCAGTTAACAGATTAACTGGTCCTGCAACTCAATGTCAATGTTCAACTTCAACATCAAAGCAAAGTAAGTTTTTTCTTTGTACAAATGTATGCCTATAAATATCTCAAATTGTTTATCTCAAATGAAGATCTAATTCTGTTTATCACTGAAACTGCAGTGAGACTGAGGATAAATATATCTGAAACTGTGCAGAGAAAGATAAGCTTAGGGGCTCGAATTCTTCGAGTTGGAGGAGTCGAAAAAGTGTTTCAACAATTTTTTACTATGGAAGAAGGAGAAAAGCTTTTGAAAGTTTCTCAGTGTTATCTCTCTACCACATCTGGCCCTCTAGCAGGTTTTCTATTCATCTCCACCTACAAGGTTGCCTTTTGCAGTGAGAGAACAGTGAAGGTTTTTACTCAGAATGGTAAGATGTTGAGGATCTCTTATAAGGTTGTTATTCCATTGAAGAAGATCAAATCCATGAACCAAACTGAAAATATGCAGAAGCCAAGACAAAAGTACATTGAGATTGTAACAGAAAACAACTTTTAATTTGCTTATATCTTATCTTTTAATTTTGGTAGTTTTGGTAACCTTGGTTCTTGTATAGAAGGACTTGTTATACACTATAGTTTTTTTGACAAATTTTCAGAAACCATGATTTTGTTAATTTTATCTTGCCATGCTTAATTTTGTTCATTTGTTTTATGACTATGCTTATAAGATAAAATATGTCCATTTTGTATATTGAAGTTTGCAAATATTATAACTTATGTATAACTTCTATTAAATGTTGACATAACAAATTTTATAAAATGTTTTTATTAGCTAGATAAATATTAATTTTAGTAATTAAGTTAACTAAATAATTAAATTACACTGAGTAATTATGTTTTAATAGAATGATTTGGAACTTCCATACTAAAGCCTTCAAGTTTCTCCACTTTGTTTGTCCATTTTCCCTTTACCTAACTTTTTGGATTGTAGCTTTACTTAATAAGTATGTTATAGTGTGATATTCCAGTTTAAACTAAGCATCCATAGTATATTTAGCACTTTTTCTAATAAAAATTATGACTAAGATACCTTCTAAACTTAAAAACACTTAATACTTTTATTTATGAATATTATAGAAAAATTTAGAATTAGTGGGTGAGCTTTAAATGTTCATTTTTTTTGTTTTCCCTTAATTAAGAGAGTCACAATCCTAAAATTAAAAATTAATTATTCTTACCAACATCCAATAATATAACATTATTTAGGAATCAAAATTTCAAATACTTTTTCCTTTTTTCTAACTTCAAATTTTAAGACAATTCAAATACTTGTTTCTTCTTTCCTCTTTCAAAGTTCAAAATTTAAGACACTTGAAATACTTTCTTCTTCCCTTTTCCAAATTCATGCTTCCAAAACCATCAATACTTTATATCATAAAATTGTAATCCAAAAAAAAAAATTTGAAATATAAATATCTCTACATCCTAAGGCAATTTGTAATCCAAGAAATAGAATTTGATGAAATATAGTAACAAACCCCTAAGCAGTTGTTGGTCCTCAAAAACAACTATTAATCTCAAATTCATAACTTCAATTCTAACCAAGTCAGTACCCACCACACAATAGGGAGCTACCTCTACCAAAACCAGGGAGCAGCGTTGAACATTTGGTACAGAGGCACTGTTAAGCGATTACAGCCTGCCTGTAATCGTTTACATAGGCACATAAGTCAAAAAGTCCCTCTTCCTCACACAAGCACTTGGATAAAATATCCTAACAAACCCCTACGCAGTTGTTGCTACTAAAAAACAACCATTAATCTCAAATTCAAAACTTAAATTCTAACTGAGTTAGTACCCACCACACACTAGGGAGCTACCTCTAACAGAACCAGGAAGCAGCGTTCAAGTTTTGGTACAGAGGCACTGGTAAGCGATTACAGGCTGCCTGTAATCGTTTACGCAGGCACATAAGTCACAAAGTCCCTCTTCCTCACACAAGCACTTGGATGAAATACCCTAACAAACCCCTAAGCAGTTGTTGGTCCTCAAAAACAACCATTAATCTCAAATTCATAACTTAAATTCTAACTGAGTCAGTACCAACATCACACTAGGGAGCTACCTCTACCAGAAGCAGGGAGCAACGTTGAACTTTTGGTACAGAGGCACTGGTAAGCGATTACAGCCTGCCTGTAATCGTTTACACAGGCACATAAGTCACAAAGTCCCTCTTCCTCACACAAGCACTTGGATCAAATACCCTAACAAACCCCTCAGCAGTTGTTGGTCCTCAAAAACAACCATTAATCTCAAATTCATAACTTAAATTCTAACTGAGTCAGTACCCACCACACACTAGGGAGCTACCTCTACCAGAACCTGGGAGCAACGTTGAACTTTTGGTACAAAGGCACTGGTAAGCAATTACAGCCTGCCTGTAATCGTTTACACAGGCATATAAGTCACGAAGTCCCTCTTCCTCACACAAGCACTTGGATGAAATAACCAAACAAAACCCTAAGCAGTTGTTGGTTCTAAAAAGCAACTATTAATCTCAAATTCATAACTAAAATTCTAACTGAGTCAGTACCCACCACACACTAGGGAGCTACCTCTCCCAGAACCGGGGAGCAGCGTTGAACTTTTGTTATAGAGGCACTGGTAAGCGATTACAGCCTGCCTGTAATCGTTTACACAGGCACATAAGTAACAAAGTCCCTCTTCCTCACACAAGCACTTTGATAAAATACCCTAACAAACCCCTAACCAGTTGTTGGTCCTCACAAACAACCATTAATCTCAATTTCATAACTTAAATTCTAACCCAGTCAGTACCCACCACAAACTAGGGAGCTACCTCTACCAGAACCAGGGAGCAGCGTTGAACTTTTGGTACAGAGGCACTAGTAAGCGATTACAGCCTGCCTGTAATCGTTGACACAGGCACATAAGTCACAAAGTCCCTCTTCCTCACACAAGCAATTGGATGAAATATCCTAACAAACCCCTACGCAGTTGTTGGTCCGCAAATTCAACCATTAATCTCAAATTCATAACTTAAATTCTAACTGGGTCAGTACCCACCACACACTAGGGAGCTACCTCTCCCAGAACCAGGGAGCAGCGTTGAACTTTTGTTATAGAGGCAGTGGGAAGCGATTACAGCCTGCCTGTAATCCTTTACATAGGCACATAAGTCACAAAGTCCCTCTTCCTCACACAAGCACTTGGATGAAATACCGTAACAAACCCCTAAGCAGTTGTTGGTCCTCAAAAACAACAATTACTCTGAAATTCATAACTTAAATTCTAACTCAGTCAGTACCCACCACACACTTGGGACCTACCTCTACCAGAACCAGGGAGCAGCGTTGAACTTTTGGTACAGAGGCACTGGTAAGCGATTACAGCCTGCCTGTAATCGTTTACACATGCACATAAGTCTCAAAGTCCCTCTTCCTAACATAAGCACTTGGATCAAATACCCTAACAAACCCTTCAGCAGTTGTTGGTTCTAAAAACAACCATTAATCTCAATTTCATAACTTAAATTCTAACTGAGTCAGTACCCACCACACACCAGGGAGCTACCTCTACCAGAACCAGCGAGCAGCGTTGAACTTTTGTTATAGAGGCACTGATAAGTGATTACAGCCTGCCTGTACTCGTTTACAAGGGCACATAAGTAACAAAGTCCCTCTTCCTCACACAAGCACTTGGATCAAATACCCTAACAAACCCCTAAGCAGTTGTTGGTCCTCACAAACAACCATTAATCTCAATTTCATAACTTAAATTCTAACCAAGTCAGTACCCACCACAAATTATGGAGCTACCTCTACCAGAACCAGGGAGCAGCGTTGAACTTTTGGTACAGAGGCACTGGTAAGCGATTACAGCGTGCCTGTAGTCGTTTACACAGGCACATAAGTCACAAAGTCCCTCTTCCTCACACAAGCACTTGGATTAAATATCCTAACAAACCCCTACGCAGTTGTTGATCCTCAAAATCAACCATTAATCTCAAATTCATAACTTAAATTCTAACTGAGCCAGTACCCACCACACACTAGGGAGCTACCTCTACCAGAACCAGGGAGCAACGTTGAACTTTTGGTACAGAGGCACTGGTAAGCGATTACAGCCTGCCTGTAATCGTTTACACAGGCACATAAGTCACAAAGTTCCTCTTCGTCACACCAGCACTTGGATGAAATACCCTAACAAACCCCTATGCAGTTGTTGGTCCTCAAAAACAACCATTAATCTCAAATTCATAACTTAAATTCTAAACAAGAGAGTAACCATCACACACTAGGCAGCTACCTTTACGAGAACCAGGGAGCAGCGTTGAACTTTTGGTACAGAGGCACTGGTAAGCGATTACAGCGTGCCTGTAATCGTTTACACAGGCACATAAGTCACAAAGTTCCTCTTCGTCACACCAGCACTTGGATGAAATACCCTAACAAACCCCTAAGCATTTGTTGGTCCTAAAAACCAATCATTAATCTCAAATTCATAACTTAAATTCTAACTGAGTCAGTACCCACCACACACTAGGGAGCTACCTCTACCAGAACCAGGGAGCAGCGTTGAACTTTTGGTACAGAGGCACTGGTAAGCGATTACAGGCTGTCTGTAATCGTTTACACAGACACATAAGTCACAGAGTCCCTCTTCCTCACACAAGCACTTGGATGAAATACCCTAACAAACCCCTATGCAGTTGTTGGTCCTCAAAAACAACCATTAATCTCAAATTCATAACTTAAATTCTAAACAAGACAGTAACCACCACACACTAGGCAGCTACCTTTACGAGAACCAGGGAGCAGCGTTGAACTTTTGGTACAGAGGCACTGGTAAGCGATTACAGGCTGCCTGTAATCGTTTACACAGGCACATAAGTCACAAAGTCCCTCTTCCTCGAACAAGCACTTTGATGAAATACCCTAACAAACCCCTAAGCATTTGTTGGTCCTAAAAAAAATCATTAATCTCAAATTCAAAACTTAAATTCTAACTGAGTCAGTACCCACCACACACTAGGGAGCTAGCTCTACCAGAACCAGGGAGCAGCGTTGAACTTTTGGTACAAAGGCACTGGTAAACGATTACAGACGATTACAACCTGCCTGTAATCGTTTACACATTCACATTAGTCATAAAGTCTCTCTTCCTCACACAAGCACTTGGATGAAATACCCTAACAAACCCCTAAGCATTTGTTGGTCCTAAAAAACAATCATTAATCTCAAATTCATAACTTAAATTCAAACTGAGTCAGTACCCACCACACACTAGGGAGCTAGCTCTACCAGAACCAGGGAGCAGCGTTGACCTTTTGGTACAAAGGCATTTGTAAACGATTACAGCCTGCCTGTAATCGTTTACACAGGCACATAAGTCACAAAGTCTCTCTTCCCCACACAAGCACTTGGATGAAATACCCTAACAAATCCCTAAGCATTTGTTGGTCCTAAAAAACAATCATTAATCTCAAATTCATAACTTAAATTCTAACCAAGTCAGTACCCACCACACACTAGGGAGCTACCTCTACCAGAACCAGGGAGCAGCGTTGAACTTTTGGTACAGAGGCACTGGTAAGCGATTACAGGCTGTCTGTAATCGTTGACACAGGCACATAAGTCACAAAGTCCCTCTTCCTCACACAAGCACTTGGATGAAATACCCTAACAAACCCCTATGCAGTTGTTGGTCCTAAAAAATAACCATTAATCTCAAATTCATAACTTAAATTCTAACAAAGTCAGTACCCCCACACACTAGGGAGCTACCTTTACGAGAACTAGGGAGCAATGTTGAACTTTTGGTACAGAGGCACTGGTAAGCGATTACAGCCTGCCTGTAATCGTTTACACAGGCACATAAGTCACAAAGTCCCTCTTCCTCACACAAGCACTTGGATGAAATATCCTAACAAACCCCTACGCATTTGTTGGTCCTAAAAAAAAATCATTAATCTCAAATTCATAACTTAAATTCTAACTGAGTCAGTACCCACCACACACTAGGGAGCTACCTCTACTAGAACAAGGGAGCAGCGTTGAAGTTTTGGTACAAAGGCACTGGTAAACGATTACAGCGTGCCTGTAATCGTTTACACATTCACATAAGTCACAAAGTCCCTCTTCCTCACACAATCACTTGGATGAAATACCCTAACAAACACCTAAGCAGTTGTTGGTCCTCAAAAACAACAATTAATCTCAAATTCATAAGTTAAATTCTAACTGAGTCAGTACCCACCACACACTAGGGAGCTACCTCTACAAGAACCAGGGAGCAGCGTTGAACTTTTGGTACAGAGGCACTGGTAAGCGATTACAACCTGCCTGTAATCGTTTACACAGGCACATAAGTAACAAAGTCCCCCTTCCTCACACAAGCACTTGGATCAAATACCCTAACAAACCCCTAAGCAGTTGTTGGTCCTCACAAACAACCATTAATCTCAATTTCATAACTTAAATTCTAACCAAGTCAGTACCCACCACAAATTATGGAGCTACCTCTACCAGAACCAGGGAGCAGCGTTGAACTTTTGGTACAGAGGCACTGGTAAGCGATTACAGCGTGCCTGTAATCGTTTACACAGGCACATAAGTCACAAAGTCCCTCTTCCTCACACAAGCACTTGGATTAAATATCCTAACAAACCCCTACGCAGTTGTTGATCCTCAAAATCAACCATTAATCTCAAATTCATAACTTAAATTCTAACTGAGCCAGTACCCACCACACACTAGGGAGCTACCTCTACCAGAACCAGGGAGCAACGTTGAACTTTTGGTACAGAGGCACTGGTAAGCGATTACAGCTTGCCTGTAATCGTTTACACAGGCACATAAGTCACAAAGTTCCTCTTCCTCACACAAGCACTTGGATGAAATACCCTAACAAACCCCTAAGCATTTGGTGGTCCTAAAAAACAATCATTAATCTCAAATTCATAACTTAAATTCTAACTGAGTCAGTACCCACTACACACTAGGGAGCTACCTCTACCAGAACCAGGGAGCAGCGTTGAACTTTTGGTACAAAGGCACTGGTAACCGATTGCAGCGTGCCTGTAATCGTTTACACATTCACATAAGTCACAAAGTCCCTCTTCCTCACACAAGAACTTGGATGAAATACCCTAACAAACCCTTAAGCAGTTGTTGGTCCTCAAAAACAACAATTAATCTCAAATTCATAACTTAAAATTCTAACTGAGTCAGTACCCACCACACACTAGGGAGCTACCTCTACCAGAACCAGGGAGCAGCGTTGAACTTTTGGTACAAAGACACTAGCAAGCGATTACAGCCTGCCTGTAATCGTTTACACAGGCACATAAGTAACAAAGTCCCCTGATGGGTTTCGCAACCCATACAAATTTTATTGCATATAAGAAATGCAGTATAGCTAGGCAGTGACTCCTAGGTCGTCTCTCAAGGACCAAATGTGGTTCGAGTCTTAGGTCTAACACGAAGTGGGGGGGGGGGTTGTGAAAGGTTTATGCAAGGAAAATTAAATTAAATTAAAACTGAAAATTAAAAGCAACCAAACATACTTGAAAACATTGAAATAAATGGAGAAAGCATGACGACCAAACGGTCCCACAGATGACCGAACGATTCTACATTGAGACCAAACTATCTCTAAACCAAGTGAGGAAAATGGAAATGCAAGAAGGTAAAGAAACCAAACAAAATAGACAACATAGTGAATGGAAAAAGACAATTGAACACTGCAATAGATAAATATCCAAACATAATTAAAGCCATTAAATTGCAACACTAAATTAAGTGGATGAAAAACAACTCAACCTACTAATTAAACTAAGTGAAAACAAGAGAAACTAACAAGCCTATTTAACTTCTAGTAATTTATGTGAACCAAAGTGCAATTAACAAATAAATTAAAAAGTCCAATTGGCCAAAGAAAAACCTCATGGCCGTGCACTACTCACCACCAAGACCAAATCAATTTTTAAGCTTCAATGAACCACCAATTTTGTTGTCTTTTTGTCCTCATGTGTACCATGTCTCAAAAGAAATTAAAGTATGTTTTAAACAACCAATTGAAAACCTTTCCATCACTTCTCCATGCAGCAAATTCGGAATCCACACACCAAGACCACAAAAACCGAACCCACCAAGTGAATTCTACAAAAAATTGCTTCAAAGACCAATGTGCAAATGGAAGATACCTTGGGTGCTCCTACCAATGTGCCAAGTAAGCTAAACCAAATGAAAACAACTACAAAAACAATCCATTCCTCATGCAATTCATGGCAGCAACAATGCAAGGAAAAGACAAAAACTCAAAGTAGAAACATTTTTTTGGTCAAAAGAAGCATCATATGTGTTTGTCCAAAAATGGCAAAAACTTAAATGCACCTTCTCTCCTCCTTTCACCTCCATTTTCGGTTTTCTTTCTCCACCAACACACCATTCATGTTTTCTTCATCCCTACTACAGAAACATAAACCCAAGAGACCAAAGTTCAAATTCCAAATCAACACAAGAACAATAAACTCAAACATATGCTACTTCAACCCAACCAAATCTTCCATTTCTTCAAGTTTCTTTGCAAAAACGAAAATAATACTTAAGCCATCACTCCAGCTCTGTCCAGCCACCATAACAACACAAAAGTCTGGTCCCATCCTTGCTTCAAACATCAAAACCGAAAATCAAGAAGAAAGAGCCCAAACTACAACACCCACACATCAAGGTAAGCTCTTTTCAACCCAAAACTCACATGGAACTCCATTTTTATTATCCAACCAAATAAAATGAAAAGAAAAACGTGAGGAACAGCAGCAAAGGGAGAGGAAACGAAATATAAAGTTACTCAAACCCAACATCCACCATGGAAATGCAAAGACAAGCTCCAAAGCTCAAGCTCCAAGCATCAAAAACAAGCAAACGGAAGTGGAAATGAATTGTTTTTCGCCACCAACAAGCTAAGATAACCAAGAGTGAGTTAAGAAACAAAGAAAATCTGCATCTTGTTCATTGAAATGGCTCAAAACCGAAATCACCAAGACAAGCTCCTTCAAGGCATGTTCAAAACAAGAGAAACCCTAGAAGAAAGAAGAAAACCATGAGCTATGGGTCTCTAAGTGTGTGGTTCGGTATTCACACCCTATATGACCAAGAATTACAATTTGGTAGGGTCCACAAACTCAGAACACCCACACATCAAGGTAAGCTCTTTTCAACCCAAAACTCACATGGAACTCCATTTTTATTATTCAACCAAATAAAATGAAAAGAAAAACGTGAGGAACAGTAGCAAAGGGAGAGGAAACGAAATATAAAGTTACTCAAACCCAACATCCACCATGGAAATGCAAAGACAAGCTCCAAAGCTCAAGCTCCAAGCATAAAAAACAAGCAAACGGAAGTGGAAATGAATTGTTTTTCACCACCAACAAGCTAAGATAACCAAGAGTGAGTTAAGAAACAAAGAAAATCTGCATCTTGTTCATTGAAATGGCTCAAAACCGAAATCACCAAGACAAGCTCCTTCAAGGCATGTTCAAAACAAGAGAAACCCTAGAAGAAAGAAGAAAACCATGAGCTATGGGTCTCTAAGTGTGTGGTTCGGTATTCACACCCTATATGACCAAGAATTACAATTTGGTAGGGTCCACACACTACAAGTCAGCCCTAAAGAGATGCCACATGGCCCCACATTTGGTTTTTTACAAAAATGCCCCTAAAAGGGTCCAAAACACCTAATTCTTATTAAGGGCTTCTAAAAAACGAGATTACAACTTTAATAAGAATCTAAATGACTAAATGTTGAGCCTTTGAATGTGCCACGCCATATCCTAATGCTCCAGATGACGTTTCCACAACTTCCCTACAACCAGAAATGCGCTTAATCAGCTCAAAAAATCCAAATTAGCACAATTACGAATTTCCGACCAAATTAAGCAGAATTCGGAAAACGGGGAAATAACAGACAATTAAACACAATTCCCTATTTTATTTAAGTGCAATAAACTAAATATAGTTCAAGGAATAATGACTCATCATCCCCCTTCCTTACACAAGCACTTGGAAGAAATACCCTAACAAACCCCTAAGCAGTTGTTGGTCCTAAAAAACAACCATTAATCTTAAATTCTAACCAAGTCAGTACCCACCACACACTAGGGCGCTACCTCTACCAGAACTAGGGAGCAGCATTGAACTTTTGGTACAGAGGCACTGCTAAGCAATTACAGGCTGCCTGTAATCGTTTACACAGACACATAAGTCATAAAGTCCCTCTTCCTCACACAAGCACTTGGATGAAATACCCTAACAATCCCGTAAGCAGTTGTTGGTCCTCAAAAACAACCATTAATCTCAAATTCATAACTTAAATTCTAACTAAGTCAGTACCCACCACACACTAGGGAGCTACCTCTACCAGAACCAGGGAGCAGCGTTGAACTTTTTTTATAGAGGCACTAGTAAGCGATTACAGCCTGCCTGTAATCGTTTACACAGGCACATAAGTAACAAAGTCCCTCTTCCTCACACATGCACTTGGATCAAATACCCTAACAAACCCCTAAGCAGTTGTTGGTTGATGGGCGTCGCAACCCAATCAAATTTGATTGCATATGAGAAATGCAGTATAGCTAGGGAATGACCCCTAGGTCGTCTCTCAAGGACCAAAAGTGGTTCGAGTCTTAGGTCTAACACGAAGTGGGGGGGTTTGTGAAAGGTTGTTTGTGGTGAATGCAGAAAATTTAAAATGAAATTAAAACAGTAAAAACGAAACTGCTACAGAAACTATGAAAATTCACGCTGAAATTGGACAGTTCTGACCTTTGCTCAATGTTTTACCCATAACCTTTTCTACAGAGCTCTAAATGAGATGAGGTTTTTTTTCCTCGAAAGTAGACTCAATTATCTTTCATGTGATATATAAAACGTAGCATTTGGACCTCTGGTGTGGTTGCAGTTATTTTTTTAAAATCGAGTCCAGAGAGTGAAAATGCTAAATCAAATACTAGAGCAAACAAATGTCTAACCACAATTAAAGCTATTTAAATGTATCTACTAAGCTAAATATTAAAAGAAATTCATCATGAAACAATAAATTAAAAACACATGACAATTAAATAAAGTAAAATGAGTGAGTTGTGTGCTTAACCAAATTGTGTAACCCGTGGGCACACCTGCTACCACCAATTTAATTTCTTCTAAAATCGCACCTTCCATGCAAAGAAGAGAAGAGGTTGTCCGTGACACATTCCTTTATCCAAGAAAAGTAAAAATGCTTAACTCTCTAAGTAAATTCACCAACCCTCCTGAATCAACACCCTCTTGCTACAACAAACGTTGAATACACCATGGACAACAAGTATTAAACCAATCATTGTGGTGCCTCTTTCTCTCTAGCCAAGTGTCCTTGGTACTATTAAATCAAGGTGCTGCAACTTTAATTAAATCAATGCTTACAAAACAAATTAAACATTGAATAATGTCACGCATACTTTTCCATTCAAAGATAAAAAAAAAAAAATATGCACCACCATGCTTACCCTGAAGAATTAAAATGCAACGCTTTACTAAAACAAAAATAAAATAAAAGACATAGCACCGTGCTGCTTCCCATCCATCATTTCTTCATTCTAAAAGAAAAGGGAAAGTGTTGGCAGTTGTGTTAATTTCAAACAAAGTGAAGAGTGCTTCTCCAACTCTAGGCCGTTAGCACACTTGCACCCACTTTGAAAGAAATCTGCACCGCTTGCTTTCTAAATTAAAGAAATGAATTCAAAAGAAAAATAAAAGTGTTGCAGGAATTCAACGTGCAGCTCTCTCTTTCATCCATTTTATAAAAGCTTTCCAGTAAAAACCATCAACATATTTGTGGCTGGAAACGTTGCAGCATTCTAAATTTAATCCAGAAAAATCAAAAGCATTCAAAGAAGAAACTAAGCAAGTGGTAGCTGGACAATATCTATCATATGAAAAGAAAATTAAATTGCAAACAGTGTTGAAGCAACAATCAAAAATAAATTTCAGTTCATCCACAATCTATGAATATCCACATGATTTCAGCCAAAAAATAGAATGGTGTGTCCGGCAGCTCCCAAAAGAAAACTATTCCAGCCAAGTGCTCCCCCAAAACAAAATGACGGTTGATGCTTCCAAGTGTAGGACCGTGAGTCCCTCTAAAATTAGGGTGGGGTCCACCCAAAAAGTAAACAATAGGTAGGACATGTGTCACACAAAATTTGGGCCTATCATGTTTTTGTCAAAAATTGGCCCAATGTGCACAAGCTTGTCTAAAACATTTAAACTATTAAAATTACAATACAACTAAAATTTAAAATGTTTAAATTTGAGAGTCTTGAATTTATTTGGTGTCCTCCAAATGTCCCAAATTACGTTTCCAAAATATTCCCTGAAAATAATAATGCAAATAATTAGCTCAGAAAATTCAAATTAATTAAAATTAGAATTTCCGGTCAAATTAAGCACAAATTGCAAAAACGGGAAAATACCGGACATTTAAGCACAATTCCCTGATTAATTCTAGCACAATAAACTAAGCGAAATCAATAAAATATCAACTCATCATTGGTCCTCACAAACAACCATTAATCTAAATTTCATAACTTAAATTCTAACCAAGTCAGTACCCACCACAAACAAGGGAGCTACCTCTACCAGAACAAGGGACCAACGTTGAACTTTTGGTACAGAGGCACTGTTAAGCGATTATAGCCTGCCTGTAATTGTTTACACAGGCACATAAGTCACAAACTCCCTCTTCCTCACACAAGCACTTGGATGAAATATCCTAACAAACCCCTACGCAGTTGTTGGTCCTCAAAATCAACCATTAATCTCAAATTCATAACTTAAATTCTAACTGAGTCAGTACCCACCACACACTAGGGAGCTACCTCTACCAGAACCAGGGAGCAGCGTTGAATTTTTGGTACAGAGGCACTGGTAAGCGATTACAGCCTGATGTAATCGTTTACACAGCCACATAAGTCACAAAGTCCCTCTTCCTCACACAAGCACTTGGATGAAATACCCTAACAAACCCCTAAGCAGTTGTTGGTTCTAAAAAACAACCATTAATCTTAAATTCATAACTTAAATTCTAACCAAGTCAGTACCCACCATACACTAGGGAGCTACCTTTACAAGAACCAGGGAGCAGCGTTGAACTTTTGGTACAGAGGCACTGGTAAGCGATTACAGCCTGCCTGTTATCGTTTACACAGGCACATAAGTCACAAAGTCCCTCTTCGTCACACAAGCACTTGGATGAAATACCCTAACAAACCCCTAAGCATTTGTTGGTCCTAAAAAATAATAATTAATCTCAAATTCATAAGTTATATTCTAACTGAGTCAGTACCCACCACACACTAGGGAGCTACCTCTACCAGAACCAGGGAGCAGCGTTGAACTTTTGGTACAGAGGCACTGTTAAGCAATGACAGGCTGCCTGTAATCGTTTACACAGGCACATAAGTCACAAAGTCCCTCTTCCTCACACAAGCACTTGGCTGAAATACCCTAACAATCCCCTAAGCAGTTCTTGGTCCTAAAAAACAACCATTAATCTCAAATTCATAACTTAAATTCTAACCAAGTTAGTACCCACCACACACTAGGGAGCTACCTTTACCAGATCCATGGAGCAGCGTTGAACTTTTGGTACAGAGGCACTGGTAAGCGATTACAGCCTGCCTGTAATCGTTTACACAGGCACATAAGTCACAAAGACCCTCTTCCTCACACAAGCACTTGGATGAAATACCCTAACAAACCCCTAAGCATTTGTTTGTCCTAAAAAACAATGATTAATCTCAAATTCATAACTTAAATTCTAACTGAGTCAGTACCCACCACACACTAGGGAGCTACCTCTACCAGAACCAGGGAGCAGCGTTGAACTTTTGGTGCAAAGGCACTGGTAAACGATTACAGCCTGCCTGTAATCGTTTACACATTCACATAAGTCACAAAGTCCCTCTTCCTCACACAAGCACTTGGATGACATACCCTAAAAAACTCCTAAGCAGTTGTTGGTCCTAAAAAACAACCATTAATCTTAAATTCATAACTTAAATTCTAACAAAGTCAGTACCCACCACACACTAGGGAGCTACCTCTACCAGAATCAAGGAGCAGCGTTGAACTTTTGGTACAGAGGCACTGCTAAGCAATTACAGGTTGACTGTAATCGTTTACACAGGCACATAAGTCACAAAGTCCCTCTTCCTCACACAAGCACTCGGATGAAATACCCTAACAATCCCTTAAGCAGTTGTTGGTCCTCAAAAACAACCATTAATCTCAAATTCATAACTTAAATTCTAACCAAGTCAGTACCCACCATACACTAGGGAGCTACCTTTACCAGATCCACGGAGCAGTGTTGAACTTTTGGTACAGAGGCACTGGTAAGCGATTACAGCCTGCCTGTAATCGTTTACACAGGCACATAAGTCACAAAGTCCCTCTTCCTCACACAAGCACTTGGATGAATTACCCTAACAAACCCCTAAGCATTTGTTTGTCCTAAAAAACAATGATTAATCTCAAATTCATAACCGAAATTCTAACTGAGTCAGTACCCACCACAAACTAGGGAACTACCTCTACCAGAACCAGGGAGCAGCGTTGAACTTTTGGTACAAAGGCACAGGTAAACGATTACAGCCTGCCTGTAATCGTTTACACATTCACATAAGTCACAAAGTCCCTCTTCCTCACACAAGCACTTGGATGACATACCCTAAAAAACCCCTAAGCAGTTGTTGGTCCTAAAAAACAACCATTAATCTTAAATTCATAACTTAAATTCTAACCAAGTCAGTACCTACCACACACTAGGGAGCTACCTCTACCAGAATCAAGGAGCAGCGTTGAACTTTGGGTACAGAGGCACTACTAAGCAATTACAGGTTGATTGTAATCGTTGACACAGGCACATAAGTCACAAAGTCCCTCTTCCTCACACAAGCACTTGGATGAAATACCCTAACAATCCCTTAAGCAGTTGTTGGTGTTCAAAGACAACCATTAATCTCAAATTCATAACTTAAATTCTAACTGAGTCAGTACCCACCACACACTAGGGAGCTACCTCTACCAGAACCAGGGAGCAGCGTTGAACTTTTGGTACAGAGGCACTGGTAAGCGATTACAGCCTGATGTAATCGTTTACACAGCCACATAAGTCATAAAGTCCCTCTTCCTCACACAAGCACTTGGATGAAATACCCTAACAATCCCTTAAGCAGTTGTTGGTCCTCGAAAACAACCATTAATCTCAAATTCATAACTTAAATTCTAACTGAGTCAGTACCCACCACACACTAGGGAGCTACCTTTACCAGAACCAGGGAGCAGCGTTGAACTTTTGGTACAGAGGCACTGGTAAGCGATTACAGCCTGATGTAATCGTTTACACAGCCACATAAGTCACAAAGTCCCTCTTCCTCACACAAGCACTTGGATGACATACCCTAAAAAACCCTTAAGCACTTGTTGGTCCTAAAAAACAACCATTAATCTTAAATTCATAACTTAAATTCTAACCAAGTCAGTACCCACCACACACTAGGGAGCTACCTCTTCCAGAATCAAGGAGCAGCGTTGAACTTTTGGTACAGAGGCACTGCTAAGCAATTACAGGTTGACTGTAATCGTTTACACAGGCACATAAGTCACAAAGTCCCTCTTCCTCACACAAGCACTTGGATGAAATACCCTAACAATCCCTTAAGCAGTTGTTGGTCCTCAAACACAACCATTAATCTCAAATTCATAACTTAAATTCTAACCAAGTCAGTACCCACCACACACTAGGGAGCTACCTTTACCAGATCCAGGGAGCAGCATTGAATTTTTGGTACAGAGGCACTGGTAAGCGATTACAGCCTGCCTGTAATCGTTTACATAGGCACATAAGTCACAAAGTCCCTCTTCCTCACACAAGCACTTGGATGAAATACCCTAACAAACCCCTAAGCATTTGTTTGTCCTAAAAAACAATGATTAATCTCAAATTCATAACTTAAATTCTAACTGAGTCAATACCCACCACACACTAGGGAGCTACCTCTACCAGAACCAGGGAGCAGCGTTGAACTTTTGGTACAAAGGCACTGGTAAACGATTACAGCCTGCCTGTAATCGTCTACACATTCACATAAGTAACAAAGTCCCTCTTCCACACACAAGCACTTGGATGACATACCCTAAAAAACCCCTATGCAGTTGTTGGTCCTAAAACACAACCATTAATCTTAAATTCATAACTTAAATTCTAACCAAGTCAGTACCCACCACACACTAGGGAGCTACCTCTACCAGAATCAAGGAGCAGCGTTGAACTTTTGGTACAAAGGCACTGCTAAGCAATTACAGGTTGACTGTAATCGTTTACACAGGCACATAAGTCACAAAGTCCCTCTTCCTCACACAAGCACTTGGATGAAATACCCTAACAAACCCCTAAGCATTTGTTTGTCCTAAAAAACAATGATTAATCTGAAATTCATAACTTAAATTCTAACTGAGTCAGTACCCACCACACACTAGGGAGCTACCTCTACCAGAACCAGGGAGCAGCGTTGAACTTTTGGTACAAAGGAACTGGTAAACGATTATAGCCTGCCTGTAATCGTTTACACATTCACATAAGTCACAAAGTCCCTCTTCCTCACACAAGCACTTGGATGACATACCCTAAAAAACCCCTAAGCAGTTGTTGGTCCTAGAAAACAACCATTAATCTTAAATTCATAACTTAAATTCTAACAAAGTCAGTACCCACCACACACTAGGGAGCTACCTCTACCAGAATCAAGGAGCAGCGTTGAACTTTTGGTACAGAGGCACTGCTAAGCAATTACAGGTTGACTGTAATCGTTTACACAGGCACATAAGTCACAAATTCCCTCTTCCTCACACAAGCACTCGGATGAAATACCCTAACAATCCCTTAAGCAGTTGTTGGTCCTCAAAAACACTCATTAATCTCAAATTCATAACTTAAATTCTAACGAAGTCAGTACCCACCACACACTAGGGAGCTACCTTTACCAGATCCAGGGAGCAGCGTTGAACTTTTGGTACAGAGGCACTGGTAAGCGATTACAGCCTGCCTGTAATCGTTTACACAGGCACATAAGTCACAAAGTCCCTCTTCCTCACACAAGCACTTGGATGAAATACCCTAACAAACCCCTAAGCATTTGTTTGTCCTAAAAAAAATTGATTAATCTCAAATCCATAACTTAAATTCTAACTGAGTCAGTACCCACCACACACTAGGCAGCTACCTCTACCAGAACCAGGGAGCAGCGTTGAACTTTTGGTACAAAGGCACTAGTAAACGATTACAGCCTGCCTGTAATCGTTTACACATTCACATAAGTCACAAAGTCCCTCTTCCTCACACAAGCACTTGGATGACATACCCTAAAAAACCCCTAAGCAGTTGTTGGTACTAAAAAACAACCATTAATCGTAAATTCATAACTTAAATTCTAACAAAGTCAGTACCCACCACACACTAGGGAGCTACCTCTACCAGAATCAAGGAGCAGCGTTGAACTTTTGGAACAAAGGCACTGCTAAGCAATTACAGGTTGACTGTAATCGTTTACACAGGCACATAAGTCACAAAGTCCCTCTTCCTCACACAAGCACTTGGATGAAATACCCTAACAAACCCCTAAGCATTTGTTTGTCCTAAAAAACAATGATTAATCTCAAATTCATAACTTAAATTCTAACTGAGTCAGTACCCACCACACACTAGGGAGCTACCTCTACCAGAACCAGGGAGCAGCGTTGAACTTTTGGTACAAAGGCACTGGTAAACATTTATAGCCTTCCTGTAATCGTTTACACATTCACATAAGTCACAAAGTCCCTCTTCCTCACACAAGCACTTGGATGACATACCCTAAAAAACCCCTAAGCAGTTGTTGGTCCTAAAAAACAACCATTAATCTCAAATTCATAACTTAAATTCTAACCAAGTCAGTACCCACCACACACTAGGGAGCTACCTCTACCAGAATCGAAGAGCAGCGTTGAACTTTTGGTACAGAGGCACTGCTAAGCAATTACAGGCTGACTGTAATCGTTTACACAGGCACATAAGTCACAAAGTCCCTCTTCCTCACACAAGCACTTGGATGAAATACCCTAACAATCCCTTACGCAGTTGTTGGTCCTCAAAAACAACCATTAATCTCAAATTCATAACTTAAATTCTAACCAAGTCAGTACCCACCACACACTAGGGAGCTACCTTTACCAGATCCAGGGAGCAGCGTTGAACTTTTGGTACAGAGGCACTGGTAAGCGATTACAGCCTGCCTGTAATCGTTTACACAGGCACATAAGTCACAAAGTCCCTCTTCCTCACACAAGCACTTGGATGAAATACCCTAACAAACCCCTAAGCATTTGTTTGTCCTAAAAAACAATGATTAATCTCAAATTCATAACTTAAATTCTAACTGAGTCAGTACCCACCACACACTAGGGAGCTACCTCTACCAGAACCAGGGAGCAGTGTTGAACTTTTGGTACAAAGGCACTGGTAAACGATTACAGGTAGGCTGTAATCGTTTACACATTCACATAAGTCACAAAGTCCCTCTTCCTCACACAAGCACTTGGATGACATACCCTAAAAAACCCCTAAGCAGTTGTTGGTCCTAAAAAACAACCATTAATCTTAAATTCATAACTTAAATTCTTACCAAGTCAGTACCCACCACACACTAGGGAGCTACTTCTACCAGAATCAAGGAGCATCGTTGAACTTTTGGTACAGAGGCACTGCTAAGCAATTACAGGTTGACTGTAATCGTTTACACAGGCACATAAGTCACAAAGTCCCTCTTCCTCACACAAGCACTTGGATGAACTACCCTAACAATCCCTTAAGCTGTTGTTGGTCCTCAAAAACAACCATTAATCTCAAATTCATAACTTAAATTCTAACCAAGTCAGTACCCACCACACACTAAGGAGCTACCTTTACCAGATCCAGGGAGCAGCGTTGAACTTTTGGTACAGAGACACTGGTAAGCGATTACAGCCTGCCTGTAATCGTTTACACAGGCACATAAGTCACAAAGTCCCTCTTCCTCACACAAGCACTTAGATGAAATACCCTAACAAACCCCTAAGCATTTGTTTGTCCTAAAAAACAATGATTAATCTCAAATTCATAACTTAAATTCTAACTGAGTCAGTACCCACCACACACTAGGGAGCTACCTCTACCAGAACCAGGGAGCAGCGTTGAACCTTTGGTACAAAGGCACTGGTAAACGATTACAGCCTGCCTGTAATCGATTACACATTCACATAAGTCACAAAGTCCCTCTTCCTCACACAAGCACTTGGATGACATACCCTAAAAAACCCCTAAGCAGTTGTTGGTCCTAAAAAACAACCATTAATCTTAAATTCATAACTTAAATTCTAACCAAGTCAGTACCCACCACACACTAGGGAGCTACCTCTACCAAAATCAAGGAGCAGCGTTGAACTTTTGGTACAGAGGCACTGCTAAGCAATTACAGGTTGACTGTAATCGTTTACACAGGCACATAAGTCACAAAGTCCCTCTTCCTCACACAAGCACTCAGATGAAATACCCTAACAATCCCTTAAGCAGTTGTTGGTCCTCAAAAACAACCATTAATCTCAAATTCATAACTTAAATTCTAACCAAGTCAGTACCCACCACACACTAGGGAGCTACCTTTACCAGATCCAGGGAGCAGCGTTGAACTTTTGGTACAGAGGCGCTGGTAAGCGATTACAGCCTGCCTGTAATAGTTTACACAGGCACATAAGTCACAAAGTCCCTCTTCCTCACACAAGCACTTGGATGAAATACCCTAACAAACCCCTAAGCATTTTTTTGTCCTTAAAAACAATGATTAATCTCAAATTCATAACTTAAATTCTAACTGAGTCAGTACCCACCACACACTAGGGAGCTACCTCTACCAGAGCCAGGGAGCAGCGTTGAACTTTTGGTACAAAGGCACTGGTAAACGATTACAGCCTGCCTGTAATCGTTTACACATTCACATAAGTCACAAAGTCCCTCTTCCTCACACAAGCACTTGGATGACATACCCTAAAAAACCCCTAAGCAGTTGTTGGTCCTAAAAAACAACCATTAATCTTAAATTCATAACTTAAATTCTAACCAAGTCAGTACCCACCACACACTAGGGAGCTACCTCTACCAGAATCAAGGAGCATCGTTGAACTTTTGGTACAGAGGCACTGCTAAGCAATTACAGGTTGACTGTAATCGTTTACACAGGCACATAAGTCACAAAGTCCCTCTTCCTCACACAAGCACTTGGATGAACTACCCTAACAATCCCTTAAGCAGTTGTTGGTCCTCAAAAACAACCATTAATCTCAAATTCATAACTTAAATTCTAACTGAGTCAGTACCCACCACACACTAGGGAGCTACCTCTACCAGAACCAGGGAGCAGCGTTGAACTTTTGGTACAAAGGCACTGGTAAACGATTATAGCCTGCCTGTAATCGTTTACACATTCACATAAGTCACAAAGTCCCTCTTCCTCACACAAGCACTTGGATGACATACCCTAAAAAACCCCTAAGCAGTTGTTGGTCCTAAAAAACAACCATTAATCTTAAATTCATAACTTAAATTCTAACCAAGTCAGTACCCACCACACACTAGGGAGCTACCTCTACCAAAATCAAGGAGCAGCGTTGAACTTTTGGTACAGAGGCACTGCTAAGCAATTACAGGTTGACTGTAATCGTTTACACAGGCACATAAGTCACAAAGTCCCTCTTCCTCACACAAGCACTCGGATGAAATACCCTAACAATCCCTTAAGCAGTTGTTGGTCCTCAAAAACAACCATTAATCTCCAATTCATAACTTAAATTCTAACGAAGTCAGTACCCACCACACAATAGGGAGCTACCTTTACCAGATCCAGGGAGCAGCGTTGAAGTTTTGGTACAGAGGCACTGGTAAGCGATTACAGCCTGCCTGTAATAGTTTACACAGGCACATAAGTCACAAAGTCCCTCTTCCTCACACAAGCACTTGGATGAAATACCCTAACAAACCCCTAAGAATTTGTTTGTCCTAAACAACAATGATTAATCTCAAATTCATAACTTAAATTCTAACTGAGTCAGTAGCCACCACACACTAGGGAGCTACCTCTACCAGAACCAGAGAGCAGCGTTGAACTTTTGGTACAAAGGCACTGGTAAACGATTATAGCCTGCCTGTAATCGTTTACACATTCACATAAGTCCCAAAGTCCCTCTTCCTCACACAAGCACTTGGATGACATACCCTAAAAAACCCCTAAGCAGTTGTTGGTCCTAAAAAACAACCATTAATCTTAAATTCATAACTTAAATTCTAACCAAGTCAGTACCCACCACACACTAGGGAGCTACCTCTACCAGAATCAAGGAGCAGCGTTGAACTTTTGGTACAGAGGCACTGCTAAGCAATTACAGGTTAACTGTAATTGTTTACACAGGCACATAAGTCACAAAGTCCCTCTTCCTCACACAAGCACTCGGATGAAATACCCTAACAATCCCTTAAGCAGTTGTTGGTCCTCAAAAACACCCAGTAATCTCAAATTCATAACTTAAATTCTAACCAAGTCAGAACCCACCACACACTAGGGAGCTACCTTTACCAGATCCAGGGAGCAGCGTTGAACTTTTGGTACAGAGGCACTGGTAAGCGATTACAACCTGCCTGTAATCGTTTACACAGGCACATAAGTCACAAAGTCCCTCTTCCTCACACAAGCACTTGGATGAAATACCCTAACAAACCCCTAAGCATTTGTTTGTCCTAAAAAACAACCATTAATCTTAAATTCATAACTTAAATTCTAACCAAGTCAGTACCCACCACACACTAGGGAGCTACCTCTACCAGAATCAAGGAGCAGCGTTGAACTTTTGGTACAGAGGCACTGCTAAGCAATTACAGGTTAACTGTAATTGTTTACACAGGCACATAAGTCACAAAGTCCCTCTTCCTCACACAAGCACTCGGATGAAATACCCTAACAATCCCTTAAGCAGTTGTTGGTCCTCAAAAACACCCAGTAATCTCAAATTCATAACTTAAATTCTAACCAAGTCAGTACCCACCACACACTAGGGAGCTACCTTTACCAGAACCAGGGAGCAGCGTTGAACTTTTGGTTCAAAGGAACTGGTAAACGATTACAGCC
This sequence comes from Vigna mungo, assembly GCA_036885675.1. Lineage (NCBI taxonomy): Eukaryota > Viridiplantae > Streptophyta > Magnoliopsida > Fabales > Fabaceae > Vigna > Vigna mungo. Next base: position 9,522,681 of record CP144698.1, read on the forward strand.
TGTAATCGTTTACACATTCACATAAGTCACAAAGTCCCTCTTCCTCACACAAGCACTTGGATGACATACCCTAAAAAACCCCTAAGCAGTTGTTGGTCCTAAAAAACAACCATTAATCTTAAATTCATAACTTAAATTCTAACCAAGTCAGTACCCACCACACACTAGGGAGCTACCTCTACCAGAACCAGGGAGCAGCGTTGAACTTTTGGTACAAAGGAACTGGTAAACGATTACAGCCTGCCTGTAATCGTTTACACATTCACATAAGTCACAAACTCCGTCTTCCTCACACAAGCACTTGGATGACATACCCTAAAAAACCCCTAAGCAGTTGTTGGTCCTAAAAAACAACCATTAATCGTAAATTCATAACTTAAATTCTAACAAAGTCAGTACCCACCACACACTAGGGAGCTACCTCTACCAGAATCAAGGAGCAGCGTTGAACTTTTGGTACAGAGGCACTGCTAAGCAATTACAGGTTGACTGTAATCGTTTACACAGGCACATAAGTCACAAAGTCCCTCTTCCTCACACAAGCACTCGGATGAAATACCCTAACAATCCCTTAAGCAGTTGTTGGTCCTCAAAAACAACCATTAATCTCCAATTCATAACTTAAATTCTAACGAAGTCAGTACCCACCACACAATAGGGAGCTACCTTTACCATATCCAGGGAGCAGCGTTGAACTTTTGGTACAGAGGCACTGGTAAGCGATTACAGCCTGCCTGTAATAGTTTACACAGGCACATAAGTCACAAAGTCCCTCTTCCTCACACAAGCACTTGGATGAAATACCCTAACAAACCCCTAAGCATTTGTTTGTCCTAAAAAACAATGATTAATCTCAAATTCATAACTTAAATTCTAACTGAGTCAGTACCCACCACACACTAGGGAGCTACCTCTACCAGAACCAGGGAGCAGCGTTGAACTTTTGGTACAAAGGAACTGGTAAACGATTACAGCCTGCCTGTAATCGTTTACACATTCACATAAGTCACAAAGTCCGTCTTCCTCACACAAGCACTTGGATGACATACCCTAAAAAACCCCTAAGCAGTTGTTGGTCCTAAAAAACAACCATTAATCGTAAATTCATAACTTAAATTCTAACCAAGTCAGTACCCACCACACACTAGGGAGCTACCTCTACCAGAATCAAGGAGCAGCGTTGAACTTTTGGTACAGAGGCACTGCTAAGCAATTACAGGTTGACTGTAATCGTTTACACAGGCACATAAGTCACAAAGTCCCTCTTCCTCACACAAGCACTCGGATGAAATACCCTAACAATCCCTTAAGCAGTTGTTGGTCCTCAAAAACAACCATTAATCTCAAATTCATAACTTAAATTCTAACTGAGTCAGTACCCACCACACACTAGGGAGCTACCTCTACCAGAACCAGGGAGCAGCGTTGAACTTTTGGTACAAAGGCACTGGTAAACGATTATAGCCTGCCTGTAATCGTTTACACATTCACATAAGTCACAAAGTCCCTCTTCCTCACACAAGCACTTGGATGACATACCCTAAAAAACCCCTAAGCAGTTGTTGGTCCTAAAAAACAACCATTAATCTTAAATTCATAACTTAAATTCTAACCAAGTCAGTACCCACCACACACTAGGGAGCTACCTCTACCAGAACCAGGGAGCAGCGTTGAACTTTTGGTACAAAGGCACTGGTAAACGATTATAGCCTGCCTGTAATCGTTTACACAGGCTCATAAGTCACAAAGTCCCTCTTCCTCACACAAGCACTTGGATGACATACCCTAACAAACCCCTAAGCAGTTGTTGGTCCTAAAAAACAACCATTAATCTTAAATTCATAACTTAAATTCTAACCAAGTCAGTACCCACCACACACTAGGGAGCTACCTCTACCAGAATCAAGGAGCAGCGTTGAACTTTTGGTACAGAGGCACTGCTAAGCAATTACAGGTTGACTGTAATCGTTTACACAGGCACATAAGTCACGATGTCCCTCTTCCTCACACAAGCACTCGGATGAAATACCCTAACAATCCCCTAAGCAGTTGTTGGTCCTCAAAAACAACCATTAATCTCAAATTCATAACTTAAATTCTAACCAAGTCAGTACCCACCACACACTAGGGAGCTACATTTACCAGATCCAGGGAGCAGCGTTGAACTTTTGGTACAGAGGCACTGGTAAGCGATTACAGCCTGCCTGTAATAGTTTACACAGGTACATAAGTCACAAAGTCCCTCTTCCTCACACAAGCACTTGGATGAAATACCCTAACAAACCCCTAAGCATTTGTTTGTCCTAAAAAACAACCATTAATCTTAAAATCATAACTTAAATTCTAACCAAGTCAGTACCCACCACACACTAGGGAGCTACCTCTACCAGAATCAAGGAGCAGCGTTGAACTTTTGGTACAGAGGCACTGCTAAGCAATTACAGGTTGACTGTAATCATTTACACAGGCACATAAGTGAAAAAGTCCCTCTTCCTCACACAAGCACTCGGATGAAATACCCTAACAAGCCCTTAAGCAGTTGTTGGTCCTCAAAAACAACCATTAATCTCAAATTCATAACTTAAATTCTAACCAAGTCAGTACCCACCACACACTAGGGAGCTACCTTTACCAGATCCAGGGAGCAGCGTTGAACTTTTGGTACAGAGGAACTGGTAAGCGATTACAGCCTGCCTGTAATAGTTTACACAGGCACATAAGTCACAAAGTCCCTCTTCCTCACACAAGCACTTGGATGAAATACCCTAACAAACCCCTAAGCATTTGTTTGTCCTAAAAAACAATGATTAATCTCAAATTCATAACTTAAATTCTAACTGAGTCAGTACCCACCACACACTAGGGAGCTACCTCTACCAGAACCAGGAAGCAGCGTTGAACCTTTGGTACAAAGGCACTGGTAAACGATTACAGCCTGCCTGTAATCGTTTACACAGTCACATAAGTCACAAAGTCCCTCTTCCTCACACAAGCACTTGGATGAAATACCCTAACAAACCCCTAAGCAGTTGTTGGTCCTAAAAAACAACCATTAATCTCAAATTCATAACTTAAATTCTAACCAAGTCAGTACCCACCACACACTAGGGAGCTACCTCTACCAAAATCAAGGAGCAGCGTTGAACTTTTGGTACAGAGGCACTGCTAAGCAATTACAGGTTGACTGTAATCGTTTACACAGGCACATAAGTCACAAAGTCCCTCTTCCTCACACAAGCACTCGGATGAAATACCCTAACAATCCCTTAAGCAGTTGTTGGTCCTCAAAAACAACCATTAATCTCCAATTCATAACTTAAATTCTAACGAAGTCAGTACCCACCACACAATAGGGAGCTACCTTTACCAGATCCAGGGAGCAGCGTTGAACTTTTGGTACAGAGGCACTGGTAAGCGATTACAGCCTGCCTGTAATAGTTTACACAGGCACATAAGTCACAAAGTCCCTCTTCCTCACACAAGCACTTGGATGAAATACCCTAACAAACCCCTAAGCATTTGTTGGTCCTAAAAAACAATGATTAATCTCAAATTCATAACTTAAATTCTAACTGAGTCAGTACCCACCACACACTAGGGAGCTACCTCTACCAGAACCAGAGAGCAGCGTTGAACTTTTGGTACAAAGGCACTGGTAAACGATTATAGCCTGCCTGTAATCGTTTACACATGCACATAAGTCACAAAGTCCCTCTTCCTCACACAAGCACTTGGATGACATACCCTAACAAACCCCTAAGCAGTTGTTGGTCCTAAAAAACAACCATTAATCTCAAATTCATAACTTAAATTCTAACCAAGTCAGTACCCACCACACACTAGGGAGCTACCTCTACCAGAATCAAGGAGCAGCGTTGAACTTTTGGTACAGAGGCACTGCTAAGCAATTACAGGCTACCTGTAATCGTTTACACAGGCACATAAGTCACAAAGTCCCTCTTCCTCACACAAGCACTCGGATGAAATACCCTAACAAACCCCTAAGCAGTTGTTGGTCCTCAAAAACAACCATTAATCTCAAATTCATAACTTAAATTCTAACCAAGTCAGTACCCACCACACACTAGGGAGCTACCTCTACCAGATCCAGGGAGCAGCGTTGAACTTTTGGTACAGAGGCACTGGTAAGCGATTACAACCTGCCTGTAATCGTTTACACAGGCACATAAGTCACAAAGTCCCTCTTCCTCACACAAGCACTTGGATGAAATACCCTAACAAACCCCTAAGCATTTGTTGGTCCTAAAAAACAATGATTAATCTCAAATTCATAACTTAAATTCTAACTGAGTCAGTACCCACCACACACTAGGGAGCTACCTCTACCAGAACCAGGGAGCAGCGTTGAACTTTTGGTACAAAGGCACTGGTAAACGATTACAGCCTGCCTGTAATCGTTTACACAGTCACATAAGTCACAAAGTCCCTCTTCCTCACACAAGCACTTGGATGACATACCCTAAAAAACCCCTAAGCAGTTGTTGGTCCTAAAAAACAACCATTAATCGTAAATTCATAACTTAAATTCTAACCAAGTCAGTACCCACCACACACTAGGGAGCTACCTCTACCAGAATCAAGGAGCAGCGTTGAACTTTTGGTACAGAGGCACTGCTAAGCAATTACAGGTTGACTGTAATCGTTTACACAGGCACATAAGTCACGAAGTCCCTCTTCCTCACACAAGCACTCGGATGAAATACCCTAACAATCCCTTAAGCAGTTGTTGGTCCTCAAAAACAACCATTAATCTCAAATTCATAACTTAAATTCTAACCAAGTCAGTACCCACCACACACTAGGGAGCTACCTTTACCAGATCCAGGGAGCAGCGTTGAACTTTTGGTACAGAGGCACTGGTAAGCGATTACAGCCTGCCTGTAATAGTTTACACAGGCACATAAGTCACAAAGTCCCTCTTCCTCACACAAGCACTTGGATGAAATACCCTAACAAACCCCTAAGCATTTGTTGGTCCTAAAAAACAACCATTAATCTCAAATTCATAACTTAAATTCTAACTGAGTCAGTACCCACCACACACTAGGGAGCTACCTCTACCAGAACCAGGGAGCAGCGTTGAACTTTTGGTACAAAGGCACTGGTAAACGATTACAGCCTGCCTGTAATCGTTTACACAGGCACATAAGTCACAAAGTCCCTCTTCCTCACACAAGCACTTGGATGAAATACCCTAACAAACCCCTAAGCAGTTGTTGGTCCTAAAAAACAACCATTAATCTCAAATTCATAACTTAAATTCTAACCAAGTCAGTACCCACCACACACTAGGGAGCTACCTCTACCAGAATCAGGGAGCAGCGTTGAACTTTTGGTACAGAGGCACTACTAAGCAATTACAGGCTGACTGTAATCGTTTACACAGGCACATAAGTCACAAAGTCCCTCTTCCTCACACAAGCACTCGGATGAAATACCCTAACAAACCCCTAAGCAGTTGTTGGTCCTCAAAAACAACCATTAATCTCAAATTCATAACTTAAATTCTAACCAAGTCAGTACCCACCACACACTAGGGAGCTACCTCTACCAGAACCAGGGAGCAGCGTTGAACTTTTGGTACAGAGGCACTGGTAAACGATTACAGCCTGCCTGTAATCGTTTACACAGGCACATAAGTCACAAAGTCCCTCTTCCTCACACAAGCACTTGGATGAAATACCCTAACAAACCCCTAAGCAGTTGTTGGTCCTCAAAAACAACCATTAATCTCAAATTCATAACTTAAATTCTAACCAAGTCAGTACCCACCACACACTAGGGAGCTACCTCTACCAGAACCAGGGAGCAGCGTTGAACTTTTGGTACAGAGGCACTGGTAAGCGATTACAGCCTGCCTGTAATCGTTTACACAGGCACATAAGTCACAAAGTCCCTCTTCCTCACACAAGCACTTGGATGAAATACCCTAACAAACCCCTAAGCATTTGTTGGTCCTAAAAAACAATCATTAATCTCAAATTCATAACTTAAATTCTAACTGAGTCAGTACCCACCACACACTAGGGAGCTACCTCTACCAGAACCAGGGAGCAGCGTTGAACTTTTGGTACAAAGGCACTGGTAAACGATTACAGCCTGCCTGTAATCGTTTACACAGGCACATAAGTCACAAAGTCCCTCTTCCTCACACAAGCACTTGGATGAAATACCCTAACAAACCCCTAAGCAGTTGTTGGTCCTAAAAAACAACCATTAATCTCAAATTCATAACTTAAATTCTAACCAAGTCAGTACCCACCACACACTAGGGAGCTACCTCTACCAGAATCAGGGAGCAGCGTTGAACTTTTGGTACAGAGGCACTGGTAAGCGATTACAGCCTGCCTGTAATCATTTACACAGGCACATAAGTCACAAAGTCCCTCTTCCTCACACAAGCACTTGGATGAAATACCCTAACAAACCCCTAAGCAGTTGTTGGTCCTAAAAAACAACCATTAATCTCAAATTCATAACTTAAATTCTAACCAAGTCAGTACCCACCACACACTAGGGAGCTACCTCTACCAGAACCAGGGAGCAGCGTTGAACTTTTGGTACAGAGGCACTGGTAAGCGATTACAGCCTGCCTGTAATCGTTTACACAGGCACATAAGTCACAAAGTCCCTCTTCCTCACACAAGCACTTGGATGAAATACCCTAACAAACCCCTAAGCAGTTGTTGGTCCTAAAAAACAATCATTAATCTCAAATTCATAACTTAAATTCTAACCAAGTCAGTACCCACCACACACTAGGGAGCTACCTCTACCAGAACCAGGGAGCAGCGTTGAACTTTTGGTACAAAGGCACTGGTAAACGATTACAGCCTGCCTGTAATCGTTTACACAGGCACATAAGTCACAAAGTCCCTCTTCCTCACACAAGCACTTGGATGAAATACCCTAACAAACCCCTAAGCAGTTGTTGGTCCTAAAAAACAACCATTAATCTCAAATTCATAACTTAAATTCTAACCAAGTCAGTACCCACCACACACTAGGGAGCTACCTCTACCAGAACCAGGGAGCAGCGTTGAACTTTTGGTACAGAGGCACTGGTAAGCGATTACAGCCTGCCTGTAATCGTTTACACAGGCACATAAGTCACAAAGTCCCTCTTCCTCACACAAGCACTTGGATGAAATACCCTAACAAACCCCTAAGCAGTTGTTGGTCCTCAAAAACAACCATTAATCTCAAATTCATAACTTAAATTCTAACCAAGTCAGTACCCACCACACACTAGGGAGCTACCTCTACCAGAACCAGGGAGCAGCGTTGAACTTTTGGTACAGAGGCACTGGTAAGCGATTACAGCCTGCCTGTAATCGTTTACACAGGCACATAAGTCACAAAGTCCCTCTTCCTCACACAAGCACTTGGATGAAATACCCTAACAAACCCCTAAGCATTTGTTGGTCCTAAAAAACAATCATTAATCTCAAATTCATAACTTAAATTCTAACTGAGTCAGTACCCACCACACACTAGGGAGCTACCTCTACCAGAACCAGGGAGCAGCGTTGAACTTTTGGTACAAAGGCACTGGTAAACGATTACAGCCTGCCTGTAATCGTTTACACAGGCACATAAGTCACAAAGTCCCTCTTCCTCACACAAGCACTTGGATGAAATACCCTAACAAACCCCTAAGCAGTTGTTGGTCCTAAAAAACAACCATTAATCTCAAATTCATAACTTAAATTCTAACCAAGTCAGTACCCACCACACACTAGGGAGCTACCTCTACCAGAATCAGGGAGCAGCGTTGAACTTTTGGTACAGAGGCACTGCTAAGCAATTACAGGTTGACTGTAATCGTTTACACAGGCACATAAGTCACAAAGTCCCTCTTCCTCACACAAGCACTCGGATGAAATACCCTAACAATCCCTTAAGCAGTAGTTGGTCCTCAAAAACAACCATTAATCTCAAATTCATAACTTAAATTCTAACCAAGTCAGTACCCACCACACACTAGGGAGCTACCTTTACCAGATCCAGGGAGCAGCGTTGAACTTTTGGTACAGAGGCACTGGTAAGCGATTACAGCCTGCCTGTAATCGTTTACACAGGCACATAAGTCACAAAGTCCCTCTTCCTCACACAAGCACTTGGATGAAATACCCTAACAAACCCCTAAGCATTTGTTGGTCCTAAAAAACAATGATTAATCTCAAATTCATAACTTAAATTCTAACTAAGTCAGTACCCACCACACACTAGGGAGCTACCTCTACCAGAACCAGGGAGCAGCGTTGAACTTTTGGTACAAAGGCACTGGTAAGCGATTACAACCTGCCTGTAATCGTTTATACAGGTACATAAGTCACAAAGTCCCTCTTCCTCACAGAAGCACTTGGATGAAATACCCTAACAAACCCCTAAGCTGTTGTTGGTCCTAAAAAACAACAATTAATCTCAAATTCATAACTTCAATTCTAACCAAGTCAGTACCCACCACACACTAGGGAGCTACCTCTACCAGAATCAAGAAGCAGCGTTGAACTTTTGGTACAGAGGCACTGCTAAGCAATTACAGGTTGACTGTAATCGTTTACACAGGCACATAAGTCACAAAGTCCCTCTTCCTCACACAAGCACTTGGATGAAATACCCTAACAATCCCTTAAGCAGTTGTTGGTCCTCAAAAACAACCATTAATCTCAAATTCGTAACTTAAATTCTAACCAAGTCAGTACCCACCACACACTAGGGAGCTACCTTTACCAGATCCAGGGAGCAGGGCTGAACTTTTGGTACAGAGGCACTGGTAAGCGATTACAGCCTGCCTATAATCGTTTACACAGGCACATAAGTCACAAAGTCCCTCTTCCTCACACAAGCACTTGGATGAAATACCCTAACAAACCCCTAAGCATTTGTTTGTCCTAAAAAACAATGATTAATCTCAAATTCATAACTTAAATTCTAACTGAGTCAGTACCCACCACACACTAGGGAGTTACCTCTACCAGAACCAGGGAGCAGCGTTGAACTTTTGGTTCAAAGGAACTGGTAAACTATTACAGCCTGTAATCGTTTACACATTCACATAAGTCAGAAAGTCCCTCTTCCTCACACAAGCACTTGGATGACATACCCTAAAAAACCCCTAAGCAGTTGTTGGTCCTAAAAAACAACCATTAATCTTAAATTCATAACTTAAATTCTAACAAAGTCAGTACCCACCACACACTAGGGAGCTACCTCTACCAGAATCAAGGAGCAGCGTTGAACTTTTGGTACAGAGGCACTGCTAAGCAATTACAGGTTGACTGTAATCGTTTACACAGGCACATAAGTCACAAAGTACTTCTTCCTCACACAAGCACTTGGATGAAATACCCTAACAATCCCTTAAGCAGTAGTTGGTCCTCAAAAACAACCATTAATCTCAAATTCATAACTTAAATTCTAACCAAGTCAGTACCCACCACACACTATGGAGCTAGCTTTACCAGATCCAGGGAGCAGCGTTGAACTTTTGGTACAGAGGCACTGGTAAGCGATTACAGCCTGCCTGTAATAGTTTACACTGGCACATAAGTCACAAAGTCCCTCTTCCTCACAAAAGCACTTGGATGAAATTCCCTAACAAAACCCTAAGCATTTGTTTGTCCTAAAAAAAATGATTAATCTCAAATTCATAACTTAAATTCTAACTGAGTAAGTACCCACCACACACTAGGGAGCTACCTCTACCAGAACCAGGGAGCAGCGTTGAACTTTTGGTACAAAGGCACTGGTAAGCGATTACAACCTGCCTGTAATCGTTTATACAGGTACATAAGTCACAAAGTCCCTCTTCCTCACAGAAGCACTTGGATGAAATACCCTAACAAACCCCTAAGCTGTTGTTGGTCCTAAAAAACAACAATTAATCTCAAATTCATAACTTCAATTCTAACCAAGTCAGTACCCACCACACACTAGGGAGCTAC